>JANHFL010002767.1:764819-784163 GCA_032468155.1 Oxyrhabdium leporinum | reverse complement strand
ACGGTGTCTTCCTATTTGCTTTTGTATTTTTGCATTTTATTCTATAATTTAATAAAATGTTGAGGGATATAGCTTATGGGTTCTGTTCTTATTTTTTTTAATGTATAAGAGTGACAACTTAGATTTGTAGCTGTATTGCTGAAATAACAAATCAGAAAAGTGTCAGATTCAAAACAATTTAACATTTATTGATTAGTTTATATTGGGCAAGCCAAATCTTTTATAGCGCTCTTGTGCACTTGATATAGTATTTTGTATGATGCACAGCGTATGGCAGGATATATGTTCATCAAAATGCTGCCTGATGTTGATGAAAAAATTGTCTGATGGTTCTGTTTGAATAATTATAAATTAGTGTGATTACCTTTATGTGGCGACTGTGAGAAATACAGAGCGTATAAGGCTTGGTATTGGACCCAATGACAAACTACTACAAAAATGGAATACATACTTATACAAAAAATCTAATCATTACCACAAATTAAACCAACTTTTTCAACATCTAAAATGTAAAGAAGGATATTAACATAAAGAGGAGGTAAGGTGGAAGAACTGATCTTCATAATATTATAATGAAAAATCGTATACTATTAACAAAAATCGCTTAGGAAAACTCCATTGTTACAATGGTTTGTTCTGTGCAAATATACTTTTAAAAAAAAGCTAAATTGACATTTTTCACAACTTGTAGGAATTCACACAAGAGAATGGAAGTCAGAACATGATCTCATCTATCAGATTCTACTTACTAGAAATGATTTCAAAGCCATCCCAGAAGTCACGCACTTTGACATCTGAGATTATGGCACAATTTCTACAATTGACCAGATCTACATCTTGATCTCCAAATTCTTGGCTAAATGCATCTGGTTTCCAAAGCTCAGGCTTCAGTTTCTTATGAACACCAGAAACTAGAACAGGCTGCAGAAGGATAAATAAAATATATAAGGAATTATTTTAACATAAGATTTCTTAAAAAGATAATGAACAAATGTACACAATAAAAATAATCCAATGACAGTCACTGAAACAAAACTGATTAAAACATACCTCACTGCAACAGAGTGAAAAAGAAAAACAATTACCATGAAAGACAGCTTTAACTAATAATAAAAAACAGTTAACATAACTGCTCAGTTTCTGTTTATAATTCTTTTTGATTCAAATGAAGAGTTGTTTGTGCATATTTAGAAAACTAAGCCAATTAGTTTTCTGTGTTAAGAACCACTGCTGCTTAGTGTACAATTAATGAAAGTACATATTTACCTGCATAGTTTAATTAAAAAGTAAAAGTACTAATTTTACATGTTTTTCCAACTATTTTTAGTAATGGTGAAGCTATGACTTTTACATATCTTGCCTGCTAGGTATCCTGAATAGTCAAATTTCTGATAGTTTATCAGGCATTGTGCACATGGCATTTTCTAATTATGATTTGACTTCAAGCAAAGACTTGACTTCTTAAGATATTATATTCTGTTCAGATTCAAATTTTTGTGCCTTTACTGTGTATTTGCTAGTTAACAGTATTTTCTCAGCAGTTAGTTTGCCTTAAGAATAATACATACATTTTTATAACATAAAAGATGATCTGGCTTTTTAAAAATTTACCTGCCCTTGTTTCCAACATTCTCTGAAGATCTTCCAGTTGTTCTTGTTGCTGGGGTCATGAAGACATAAAAGTCTTCCATCACAAAGCCAAGAATGAGAAGTATGTGGGTCTAGCACATTTAAACCCATTACCATTTCTTTTACTTCTTTAGGCGTATCAGCTACACTGCTTGCCCGCTTGGCAGCATCAGACATTTTCTTATTTTCCACTACTGATGCAATTATATGATCAAGGAAGTTTGGCAAACTGGCTTTACTCTTGGCCCCCTAGAAAACAGAATTCACATAACAGCCTAAGTACTCTGCTAAATTAAGGAATATATCTTTGCCCGTGCCTTGGATCTTTCAACCAAATAGGTACTTACAGAAAAATGAACAGCTGGCAGAAAGGAAAAACCCTAAACCCTTGGATATGTTAATTGCATTCCCCAATACCGTGTTTCTCAGAAAACACGACCCACCCCAATAACAAGCTCAGCCCTACTTTTTTGGGGGTGGGTCTAATATTACGCCTATCCCAAAAATAAGCCCGGGGGTATGTGTGACCAGCATGAGTAGTGGCGCGGGTGGGGTGTGGGGGAGAACTGCCCAGCTGCAGCCCGCTGGCCCCTTGGGGCAGCATTCACCAAAAAGCCTCCATTCCGAACGCTGAAGTTTCGGAATGGAGGCTTTTTCGCGAATGGGAAGAAAATGGGGAGGGGGGACTTTCCTGCCTGTCATTTATTCCTCAAGGTCAGCACAGACTGAGGGAAGGATGGCAGGCAGGAAAATTCCTCCTCTCCATTTTTCTCCTGTTCGTCAAAAAGCCTCCATTCCGAACGCTGAAGGTTCGGAATGGAGGCGACGGTGCATCCACGACACGTCCAGCTCACTGACCTGCTGCACCTCAAAAAAAAGTAAGCACCTCAAAAATAAGCCCAAGTGTTTATTTTCAAGTCTTAAAAGAAAATAAGACTTGGTCTTATTTTCTGAGAAACACGCTAGTACAAATGAATACTGTACTAATAGGTTTTACTATTCTATAAAGTTAAATATATTTATCATCTACGGACTTAAAATATAATATATCCACATTGCACGATTGCAAGTCATTAATCTCAGTGTAATGTCTTTAAAGGAATACCCAATACATTATGTTTCTGTGAGCTGAAGTGGCCAAAACTTCACTGCGTTCAAGCTATGCTCTTCAAATGGGCTTGCCTGGTCCAATGCGACTGCTTTGGAGGATGGACAGAGATAAGGTGAAGGAATGGCAACTCTTTCTTCTAGCAGTCATCTCACAGGGATCCACCCATATTGTGGTCCAATGCCTATTTCAATTAATTTTATTCGCTCATATTGTTTTATTTCATGGTATTCTCTCCTGCATCTACTTTTCCATTATCAAATCTTCTAGTTTTAACACCTCATTCCTTTCAGTTAGATAATCACTTTTTAATCTACCTAACTATACAGTTAAAGAAAAAAAATGTTCCTTACTGTGGAAGCTCCAGAAAAAACAGGAGGGAAAGGAATCCCTGCATCAAGTGAGGTCTGAGGCAGCTTTCCAGGCCCAGAGTTAAGCAAATCACGAAGACTGGAACCTTCTGTCTTGTTGCTTGAGGCAACTGGACCCAGCAAGAGACTATTAAAAAGCTTTGGAGTTAGAGGTGAGGCTTTTGTGTTGGAGTTAAAGGAATCCAAACCAAAAGGCGATGGAGATTCTTTATTGAGTACTGATCTCAAAGAACCTGCTTCTGAAAAACCACAAAGGACAGCATATGGAAGAAAGAACAATTTTAAAAACAGAAGTACTTTAGTAGTAGTATAATAGAGCTTGTCTACAATTACTCATTAAAAATGCAAGAATAGCATTAACAACTGGCTAGACATATGTGGGATCTAAATTGGGATAATGGTGGAAGGGGAGGAAGGAGAGGAAAATAGGTTAGGTATGCAGCAGGTTACATGTAAGACAGACTATACTGTATCGTTCAGCAAGGAAATCACTTAACATTTAAAGTTTTCAGGCAATCTCACCAAACATAATGCAGTTTTAACACATTACAATTGTTGATTAATAAGACATTCTATGTATCTGATGAAATCAGGCATATAACATAATAACAGAATTGGAAGGGACCTTGAAGTCCTAGTCCAACCTCCTGCTCAAGCAGGAAACCCTACACCATTTCAGACAAATCGTTGTCCAATCTCTTCTTAAAAACCTCCAGTGTTGGAGAACCCACAACTTCTGGAGGCAACTCATTCCACTGATGCATTGTTTTGTCAGGAAATTTCTAGGTTGGTTCTCTTCTTGATTAGTTTCAATCCACTGCTTCTTATCCTGCCTTCAGGTGCTTTGGATAATAGGTTGACCCCCTCTTCTTTGTGGCAGCTCCGTAGATATTGGAATACTACCAGTACTATCATGTTACCCCATGTCCTTCTTTTCACTAGACAGGGCATACCCAATGTCAGCTGCCACCCAATTCCTGCAATTGTTCTTCATATGTTTTAGCCTCCAGTCCCCTAATCATCTTTGTTGCCCTTCTCTGCATTCTTTCCAGAGTCTCAACATCTTTTTATATCATGGTGACCAAAACTGGATGCAATATTCCAAGTGTGCTCTTACCATGGAATTATAAAGTGGTATTAACACTTCACGTGATCTTGATTATATCCTTCTATTAATGCAGCACAGGACTGCATTGGTTTTTTTGGCAGCTGCAGCATATTGCTGGCTCATATTTAGGTGATTGTCCACTAAGACTTCAAGATCCCTCTCAGAGTTATTACTATTGAGTCAGGTACTACCTATTCTATACTTGTGCATTTGGTTTTTGTTGCCTAAATGTAAAACCTTTTCTCTACATTGGATTTCATTTTCTTAGATAGGGTCCAGTGTTAAAGTCTGTCAAGATCCTTCGGTATCTCGAGCCTATCTTTTGAAGTATTGTAGCAAAATATACTATCTTCTGGAGTATATTTTGCTACTAAGGCTGAGGAGACTGATACATCAGTAGTTAGCCTGAAGATTCCAGTTACCTTTACTTGAAATTAATTATTGACATGTACATACAAACATGTCATATAAAAGTAATAATTTCTCATCATCTGCCAATTATACAGAATAAAGATACCAAACATCAGAAAATGTTTGAACAGTGAACACACAGTGTCTGAATACCTAAATTATGCTAAAACATACACACAATATATATGAAAAAATCCAAAGAAATTATTATAAGGGAAAAAAATCTGCAAATTCTTTGCTTTAAACAGCAAAGTCAACCCTAAGTGAACAAACATTTCAACCATAGTTGCTCTTTTAGACTATGCCAACTTGACTTTTTTTTACCATTTGGTAAAAAAAATGGTAAAGAATAATTGAGACCCGAAAAGCAGTTTATTTGGAAATGTCCTTGACTCTTTGTTTTTGAGATCATTGTCCTCCTTGCTATGCTAGACACTGAGCCATTAACTAAAATTTTTCAGTTAATCAACAGCTTACCTTTTGTTTCTTCTTTTGCCTTCTGAGTTGCTAAATCTGCAAGCCAATGCAATGCTGATGAAGGACTTGCTTCTGGACACAGTGATTTGTTAGGCTTCATTTCCCCACTGTTGCTGGTAGCTGTGGTCTCTGTTTTAATGGGTTCCTCTACTTTGGCTTCTACAGTTTCAGACTTTGGAGCATTTGTGTCCAATGGCTCATTCTCAGTTGTCCCTGCGGCACGGGAAAATGTGCTTTCACCTGCAGGACCTGATGCACCGGGATTCATACTGGGCAGCTGCTGACATAGGATCACACACAAAGAGTCAAAAATATCTTAATCAGTTAATAAAAGCTAACACCAATACTAGTTAGAGTAAGAATAAAACTATTTAGAAACACAATAGCTATTACCATATTGTGAAAATCATGATTACACGTTCACTGACATCATTTGACAATTAACAATTAGATGATATTAAGTAACCAGATCTATATTTTAATATGATTACAGAATATTCAAAGAACAGTCATTTCTGGCTAAAGCTGTGACTGGTGACCGACAGAAACAAATACAGGATGGAAAGGAAGTCTTAACAAACTACTAAGGCTCCATCTATTAAAATATCCAGTAGCCAGAACCATTTTCTTCAGAATTCAAGATTCTTTATTTGATCATTTCCCCCCCATAAACTATCTAGCCAATGTTATCCCCAACGCATTATATTCATAATTTTCCTTACTATGCCCCTATTGTCCAATAAACGGGTAAAGTACTTTAATGTTTTCCACGAGGACTTGATCTTTAATTTTAATTTTAGACACAATCTAAAACAGCAGAAGCTGTTTTCTGTCACCATGGCTTTGGTCTAATCTAACTTGCCTCTCTACATCTATTAGCCAGTATCCATTCTATCCATAAACGGCAGTGTAGAATACAGCACATGCGTGTGCGCACAGACACACACATATATTTTACATGTAATTTTCAAGTAAGTCACTAGACTTCCAGTTGAAAGGATCTAAAAACAGTCAACGAGATTTTACCATAGAATATGGGAAATTAGTACTTGTCAGAATAGAAGCCTAATGTACAGGGGTTGCAACTTTCTAAAATTCTTCCATTTTGAAAAACAGACACTAATTGAAAAAAGCCACGGACAAGTCAATAACATGCCAGCACTAGGTTTGGAAGTGATGTTTAATAGAGAAGATGAATCTCTCTTAATCACTGATGTGGAAAGCAGCAGGAAATCTGCTACCTGATGCTGCAAAACTGTATATTTTCTAAACAAGATATTGTTAAATGCACGGGTCCAGTTGGATTTTGTGTGGAATATACACACTTTTATTATTTTATTGTATGATTTGGGACTGAGTACCTCTTTAATAGATATAATGTAATAACGATGAAAAGAAAGTAGCTTCTAACTACTTATCATTAGGTCCGACATATTATAAACTGCACAAATACAGATTTTGTTGTATCTTTCGTGGGCTTGGTTGTAAGTTTTTTTAAGAGGTAAAGATAGAATTATTGTAACTAAATATTGGATAAGGTGATCACAGCAGAAGATTATCATTTTAAAATTTAAAGAGTTTTGTACTTCTTTTGCCATATGTCATTCAGAATAGATTAAATATGTAAAATATGAGTATCTTCCCAGCAACTACATTGTGAAAGATCTAAAAAATTACAGAAGATAACATCCAATTAGTATAGGGTATTCATTTATACCTTGCTATGGATATGTTCACTTTATTCCACTATGTATAATGCACATTGGGATGCTTTTAAGAAAAGTCCTAATTATTGTCAAACTGAAAACTCACATACCTGTGAAATCCCATTTGTGACAGCAGGTCGCAACACAGATTTGTTCTGCCGATTAATACATGGACAGTTAGCTTTAATTCCCCATTTGCCACGTGCTGCATGAACCATGTCTCCAATATTATATAATGCTAGAAAGTTAAAACATGATATATTATACTCTGTAAGAAAATCTGGAAGCCTTGAAAAGCAAGCATAAATATTTATATTCAAAATAGGACAGAAGTAGTAAAGGTTTTTTTAAAAACAAGAAGCCTACCTTCAGATAGTTCAAAAATTAACACATAACTCATTCTGAGGCTGAATAGTAAAGTTCTCTCTGGTGGAATAATATACTCCTTTATTGTAGTATATCTCTATAAAACTCCTCCTCTAAGTTGCTTTAGAGGTGAAATTAAAAAAAGCACACTAGAATATATTCAGATCAGAATAAAAGAAACAAAATAGGTATGGGAAAACATTAATGATTACTGAAATTTTACCTGTGCCGGGAATGATTTGTGTTGGCATGAGATTCTCTGGTTCATGCGACTGCCCTTTTGCACACTTTAGCCATGAGAAAACTTCTTCATCACCCATCTCCTCTGTTTCTGGAATGGGGGGAAAAAAACCCAGGTTTTCCAAACATTATGCTTTGGTGGCTTCAAAGTACTATGTGTTAATAATTTTTCAAGAGAGTCATCTTTTGATTTTAGTGGGCAATAGTTTCACAGTAAGAAAATTTGTACTAATCTGCACTGGTGCTAACTGCACATATAGCACATATTATTTATAATGTTTAATATCCTGCTGGACAGTACCAATACAACAGGTTTATAAGACTAAAACCTAAACAAGCTTAGAATCAACTTTCCAACCTATTTCCCCATCGCAAAATAAAATCAAATAAATATCCCCAAGGTAATCTATTTAATCTCAGTAATGAAAACCTGTGTATCTATATTCTAATTTGTCACATCATGTAAACAGAAATACTATCACTTTGCATCTAATATACAGACAGTCCTTGACTGTTTAGTTATCGTTCAAAGTTACAAAGCACTGAAAAAAGTGACTTATTATTTTAGCAGCATCCCCGTAGTCACATCATCAAAATTTGGACACTTGGCAACTGGCATGCATTTATGACGGTTGCAATGTCCTGGGGCCATGTGATCACTTATGCGACCTTCTGACAAGCAAAGTCAATGGGGAAACTAGATTCACTTAACAACTGTATTACTAATGTAATAACTGCAGTGATTTACTTAACAACTGTTGTAAAGGAAGGTCATAAAATGGGGCAAAACTCATTAAACAACTGTCTTGTTTAGCAACAGAAATTTGGGGCTTAATTATGATCGTAAATCAAGCACTACCTATATTTTTGGAATTAAAGAATGAGTGTTCATTATTGCAGCATTGTTTTCTAGACTAGACTTGAATTCATATATACTTCTAATCTGAATCTCCTTCCAAGTATCCTTCCATCTTCGGAGCTTAACATCAAAATGACAAAAGAAGTCTCTTGTTCCTTCTGCTGCTAAATGGGAGTTAGAAACTCTTCATGATTAGTATAAAATACTCAGAGATCTCTCTCTCTCCTCATATCATGAACTGATCTCATCAAAAGACAACCTGCTAGGTACAGACTATTTGTTTAGGTTTTACAATATTCTTGGACAGTTTCTAAATACTCACCACTACGTGGACGGCTTTTTCTCAGACGGTAACAGTCCAAACAAACCCCAAAGCCACATTTGCGACATACCCAATGAATATTGAACAAGGTTGTTTCACATACATCACACATCTCTCTCACACCCCGTACAGCTCTCTTCCAGGCAACTTTCTCTACAAGGAAGAAAACCAACAATTAAAGGATAGCCGGTTATTCACAGCAGCCATTTAAAAAATATAGAGTACTTTATAAAACACCTCCAAAACAGTTTATTATAATTTAATTCAATTTTGAGGCTGCTCATCTCCTCTGCAAGTTTAGAAATGAAAAACAACCATATGTAGGAAAAATAGCAATTGATTAGAAAACCGCCAAACCATAGGGATTTAGGGGGCACAAACATATCCCAAGGCTGCATATCATTGAGAACTATATGAATCCTTGGGGAGAATATCATTCAGAAGAGCAGGCACGGCAACAAAGGCGGCATACTTCCTAGGTTCTGCAAATTTCTCTGACAGGCCGATTCTGCCTGACTTCATGGAAAGGAAGACATACTTGGAGACAAGCAGTCACTCAACTATCCAGGCTCTATATTATGAAGGGCTTAGCACCTTGAATTACATCTGGAAGCCAACTGGTAACCAGTGCAGCTCACAAAGCAGTGGGGGAGGAGCGTAACATGACACATCTGCTTTTGCCACTGCGTTCTGGATCAGCAGTAGTTTCCAAATGGTCTTCAAGAACAGTTTCATGTACAGTGTAGCAAATTACAGTAATCCAATTTTGAAGTGACCAAGCCCTGAGTGACTGTCTGAAGGACCTCCCAATCCAGGAATAGGTGCAACTGATGTACCAGAGGAACCTGTGAAAAGGGCCGTCTTGGCCATAGATTTCTTCTGCTCGTATAAATATCCTTGTGAATTTCTACACTGGACAACCTATTTCACATTTTTTAAGACATTTACATTGGGAACAAACTCTTGAAGTCCAACACATCTGGAAGGCACCATGCTGAGAAAAGCTGTATCAGCACAAGGCAAATCAAGGAAATTATGCCTATCTAGTTCCATAGAACCATATAATGTTAACATAGCTTCAATAGAAATCAAGGTTTTTTTACATTATTTACTGCAACAAATAAAAATTTATAAGAGATTTTCCTGCATAAAATCCTGTTTTCACACATCAAATTAAAAACATTTGGGGAAAAAGAGGCAGACCCTCTTTAAACTTCATGAGGACAAAATTTGCAGAAAAAAGGGCAAATCATTAATAATGACTTGATTTTTTTCCCTCTTTTGATTATTCCCATTTCTATACATTTCACAGATTAAAAAGAAAAAAGGAACTTACGGTGTGGTTCTACCATCATCATTGCTTCTTTTTCAGACATTACTAGCTGACAAAACTGGTCACCAACATTGGCCAGGATATATTTAGAGGTCTCCAAATCAATCCCTTCTGCAGGTGATGTTGATGGGATCCACAAGCTCATAGCATCAGAATCACTTTGCTGGGGATTTAAGAATCCTTCCACTCGCAATATCCCCTTCCTAGTAAATATCAGTCTGAAACAGAATTGCAGGTATCAGTTGCTCTTCAACAGAAAAATGAAATCCAAGCTTTCTTTATAATATCATTCAAAATTAGCAAAATTGATCAATTATTTATGAATTCTTTAAAAACAAAAGAGTCCTAAATTTTCAAAGGAACTTTTGGAGATGATGCAGCAGAAGAGAAGCCTAGAATGCTATGGAAGGAAAATAAAGAACAAATTCAACTGAACATGGATAAGAGCCTAATCCTATAAGCAAAACGGTGATATTTTCCCACTTTTCTTGTGTTTTGAAAATTACCATACCGTGGCAGTGTTTAAGGTAACCCCTTGGGAGGGAATCAGTCAAGATTATTTGAAGGGCTGCTGTGAGGAATTGTTTAGGTAACTGTCAGCTAAAATTGCTCGGATAAGCTGCACACATGTGCTGCTGAGTTGACTAAGACAATGAGTTATATTGTTATCTAGGAAGAGTTTGAGCCTGGTCTCCAGGAAGTGGACAGAACCCTCAGAACTAATGCAAAACTGTCTACAAGCTACAACCACAACTGGGACCAGAATTTCAGTTGCTAAGCAAGATGGTTATTGAGTGAATCACAACAAATGTTATCTTTCCCCCCCTTTTTTTTGCCATGGTTGGTAAGTGTATCACTGCAGTTAAGTGAATCATGTGGTTTTTAAGCCAATTCTGTCTTCCCCTGTTGACTTCGCTTGTCAGAAGCCAGCTGGGAAGGTAGTAAATGACGATCACATCACTCCCTGGATGCTGCACTTGTTGCAAATACATGCTGGTGGCCAAGCGCCCAAATTTTGCTCACTTAATTGCGAGGATGCTGTGATGGTCACGGGGGCGTGGAAATTTGAGTAGCCTTGTAACTTCAAACGGTCAATAAATGAATGATTGTAAATCGAGGACTACCTATAGTAGAGTTTTTGAAAATTATCTTCCCAATGATGATATTTCTTAAATGATAGCATGTATATACTAATAGTTTACTTTGATATACAGATCTGCAGTTTAAAGTAACAGCATACAGAATATATTCCAGGCTTATTATAGAATGGCCCGTGTAGCTTTTGGACCAACTGAAATAAGGAAAATATTTTAAACAACTGAAATAAGGAAAATATTACTGTTGATTAATGCTCAAATCTGTCCCAAAGAGTCCCTGGAAATTTTGAAAGTGCATTGGAAAACTGTTACACGAGTGGATCTCTGCACATGTGATGCTGCCCTTCATCTTAAGAATTCTTTTTTTCAGTTTGACTGCTTACATCCAAGAGAGTTAAGTAAGGTTTCTCATGGAAGCAACAGTGTTAAGAAACTCCAGTCAGATATTTTCACACAGTTTTAATGTTCATTATTATTCTGTTGCACTGGTCTGAGCCATGCATGTAGTATTTGTCTGGAACTATAGAGGACTGCGGAAACTAAGTAAGATCAAAAGAGATCTTACTTGCTGTGCCTACTTACAGAATGATAATGCTAACGAAGGAGAAAGTACAAATAACTCAAGAGGACTTTATCACCTGCGGAAGTGAAAGAACCGACAGGCTACAGTAGAGTCATCCTGTTCCTGTTCCTTGAACTTTCGGTAGCGTTCCAACCGGCATTCTCGGCACTTGTGCAGATGAGGAGCCACATTGATGCAGGAGCCATCCTGGAGGAAGGGCTCCCCTGATTGCTTCAGCTTCCTCACCTTACTCATGTCTTTCAGTACAGACTGACCAACTACAAAGCAAAGCATCTATTAGAGTATTACAGGTTGAAAGACAGCATTTTTGCCAGTATAAAAAAATATTTACTTGATCTGTAAAATGTATGTTTACTTACACAGAGCTGTTATTAGATAGGAGGAGCAGGATTCTATTTGCTGCGAGCTGATAAGGCAATAGGCCTTATCCAATTTTTGTACAATACAATCAGCGCACAGATTTAATATTTAGGCAGAAATGGTAGCATAACCCTACTTTCCCACTCTGCTTACCCTTTGTTCGAACTAAATGATATTTAAATGACAATATATTTCACACTACAGCTATCACAGAGATTATAAGTACTTAGGTATATCAGATATGAGCCACCACATACTTAGATTCATTTTTTTTACTTTTAACTTCCAATTCAGCTTGTACCTATATTTTTCCCAGTAATTAGATTTCTTCCATTTTTAGAGGTTGGAAATGTGAATAATTTAAATGAATGCTTTCAACACCCAAATCTGATGTAAGGCTCTCAGGAACATGGTATAGTCCAAAAGTACTTTTTTAGGAGGCAACTGGACTTTTTGTTTTTTCTTTGAAGTGCTTTGCTTCTCATCCAAGAAGCTTCTTCAGCTCTGAGAAGAAGCTTCTTGGCTGAGAAGCGAAAGGTCTTCAAAGAAAAACCAGAAAGTCCAGTTGCCTCTTGAAAAAGCACCTTTTGGACAACCATGGCCTGGATGACCGAGAATCTCAATGGACATGGTATATGTTTGCTTGTTAAATAAGCATGTTCAGTAAGGATAAATGCTATAAGATATATTACCTTACTTGGAGAAATGCTGGTGTCAGCCATTTCCTAGTATAACTACTAGATTGTTACGAAGAGCTACAGAGATTTTTGGGATTATACAAAATATCTCTCTGGTTTATTAATTTCTTTCTTTTTATGTTAATTCTCCAACCATTCTTTCTAGTACCTATGTAATGATGCCCTCCAATTCCCCAGGATTTTGTCTTGCTGTTCAAATTCCTCTTAAATCAACCCCATATACAAAATCTGTAATCACAAAGTAGTCTTGTTTTATTCTGAATTTCTAAATAAAATTTACTATGGTAGAAGTATCATGAATCTGAAATGAAGGCCAAGCCACATTTCTTCTCTAAAATACCACTGCACAACTTATTTCTCCTGACATTTAGCATCTGAAGGAAACAACGCTTTTAGGATTCTCAATTTTACTGTCTTGAGAGTAGAGAGTTGAGAGAGAGAGAGAGAACACACACTTCACTGAAAAAGCTTGCAAAATGACCTAAAACAATTATGATTCACATAAATCCTGTTATGTGACTGACAATATAGCAGGTATATAAACATTGAACTAAGTAGCCCATCTTCTGTCCACTCCAAATTACCAGACTCTGCCTTTTTAAAAAACAACAACATCACCTTTCAGGGGGGCTGTGCGAGGCCTGCCCTTAGGGGTTTGTTTCCCCTTTCCCTTGCCCATGAGTAGTTCAGCATTCCGCTCGTCATTGGGACCCAGTTTGCCAATCAAATGCTCTGGGATTCCCTTCAGACAAGCTTTGGTATGCAGTTGCTCCTCAGAATCACTCATATCCGAGAGGTCACTATTGGTGCTAGAATCAGAATCCTGTTTAGATGGCATGCTCCGCTCATCTAGAGAAAACCTTTTCACAGATTCAAAGGGGGGTTTGTTCTCCAGCCCCAGCTCTGCCTGTGGAGAGAAAAAGCCACAAGGATGTCTGCCAAACACATTAGAAAAAGTTTTCATTAAAGGATTGTCCTGTTGCCCAGGCCCAACAGATGGCTTTTCTTCTGTTGGACTAGAGGAGAGCGTGGGCATTTCAATAGGCTGTGTCAGACTGCCAACTGGCGAACTAGAACGGCCATTCCCCAGAGTAGATGAACTCTGAACACCAGCAAAGAGAGTTGCACTAGGCACACTGGGCAGCGTCTTGGAGGAATCGGTCATTATAAACAAGCTTTTCTTTTTAGCTGTAGAGTCAGTTGAGGTGTGCAAATCTGGCCAGCCAGAAGCAATCTTGGAACCAAGGCCTGAAGAGGGAGAAGCAGAAGCTCCTGACTGCTGAGTTGAAGATGCAAAGCTACTGAAAGGGCCAAGTTCTGATTTTTCTGCAAATGCCAGAAAAGGGTTGGAGGGCTCTTCTCGTGACAATTTGGGAGGTTGTAAAAAGAGATTTTCATGATTATCAGGAGTTCGTGTGCTCAGGAGGTTTCGTGGAAAAGCCGGAGTAAGAGTTGGCATGGATTCCAGCGGTAGCTTCCGTTCTGGAGCGGTACCCGACTGAGTTCCAGGATTAATTTCTCCAGTGAGGCCTTTACTTTTGCAGATCCCCAAACTCAGGTTCTCTGAACTTTTTTTTAACGAGTCCTGATCTGGGGATTCTTCGGTCTGATTTTCTGACAAAGTTGTGAAGTAGTTACTGGAGGGAAGATTCTGGGACATGCACTGAAAAAATAAGTTCTTTGATGGATCCGAGTCTTGCTGGACTTCATGAGCAGTGTTACTACCAAAGGAAAATCCAACAGGTGTCTTCTCTGAAGCCAATATGCCATTGGATTGGCTTTGCTCATCATCAAACACTAAAGGCTGAGATGCAGATGACTGCGTCATTCCAAATCCTGCAGAAACTGATGCTGAATTTTGGATATTCTGAAATGAAACAGTTAGGCAGCTAATTATGTTCACCCCACAAAATTTCACCATACCCAAGGCAATTTCCCCAATATACTGGCCTAGCAGGTCTTAGCAATATATTCCGTATCAAGATGCATATATTGTAGGGAAAAAAAGATATGGCAAGCTGCCAAAATTAATTCAGACTGACCAATTGTTAAATCTATATACACAAGTGAGTTGCTTTCATAAAGCCAATTAAAAAAAATTCTGAAAAAGAATGTATGATTCAGGATTTTTATTCCCATTTCTGAACACCTAAATTGTCAATTTGTGCATTATAGCAGTTATTCTGAAATAGTAACTGGTTTCCTTAAACACAGATAGTAAACATCTGGTCTACCAGTTCTGTGCACCTGATCTCTTTTCTCCTTCCCCACCAAGACCCTCCCTCTTTTGCAACTCTGTTACATTTTTTCTCTTTCAAAGTGGGGAGACGGTCCAGATGGAACTGGAAGAGATGGCTCTTGCTGGCTGGCATTCTTTCAAAAATACCATCAAGATTTGTTCTGCTTTGCCTGAACTTTGTATTTCCTCCATGAAGTGAACAGAAGATGTGAGTGAAATCAGTAAGTTCATTGAGAGTTGCCTGTGCCTTCTTCGATAACTTCTCTGATGGAGGAAGACAAATACTGGATAAATTACTTCAGGATCTGCAGTATGTTTTTTGATCAGGGAAAGAATAAAGGGCATTCCATACTGGACTACCTTTATATAAGGCAGGGAAGGGCAAGACTAGGAGCAATAACTCAGTATGTTCTCCTGAACATAGAATTTTTCTCTGTGCAAAAGGAAAACAGAACACCATGATTTTGAATCCCATTTCCAGATCAGATCGAGTTCCCTGATTGTTCCGCATTGTAAAAAAAAACCCTCCATAAATAAACCATCTTCTTCAAATAATTATATAACTTTCTTTAAAAAAACCACACTTTTTACTAAGATAATCAATGTAGACTAAATTGGAGACTTTTGAGTTCCAGTTTCATTTTTTGTGCAAATTAGTATATTTTTTCTAATGAGGCAAGAGAAGGATTCACTTGTTCTTACTTATATTTAGCTTCTTTACAGAATACTTACTGTTGCAATTCTACAAAAAAACTGTTCCAAAATCCTATTATACATTCCCCTTCATCACTCTGTGACCCCATCAAAACTGAACAAATTTATACAAAACTATCGTGTGTGTGTAAACAAATTCAAAGTTGTAATGTATCAGTTTATAACGTATCCTTTGATGCCATCTGTTATAAAATCCTAGCAATTCCCCAAAAGTCTGAGCATTCTATATACTGGCATCAGCTTTACAATGCTAGATATTCGTCAAACTGGCAATAAACAACTTACCTCTCCCTGGATCTGTGACCGGCCCATTTTCTGCTTTTCTTGATCAGAAATTGCCGACAGGTCAGTATCCGAGACCTGTACAGTAGCTGCCGTTGTCCCAGTTGTAGTGATTACTGTAGGAGCTGCCGCTAGACCTTGGTTGCTCTCTTCTAAGGATTTTGTCATCTCTTCACTTCCAGCTCCACTCAACAGGGCTTGCGCAGAAGCTGAAGGAAAGGAAGTGAAGGTTGTGTGACTGTCACCATCTACTGGTTCATCTTGGACCACAAGAGTTCGTCCATTCTCCTTCGTGTATGTGGCAAAGCGAATACTTCGATTAACTGGAGGAACGAATGGGGGAAGTTGCTTGGTCTTTGGATCCAGAGTCATGTCACCGCTTCCCTTCCATGCGCCTTTATCTGCCTCACCACCGTCATTTCCATTAGTATCTACTTCGCCCCTCTCCTTTAGCTTCTTTGAAGCATGATCACAACCAGTGTCAGAAGCATTTTTTCTTCTTCGTCCATCTTTCCCATCCACACATTCTCTCTTTTTTTTTCCTTTAGAGGATTTACCTGCCTTTAGGGGTCCCCCCTGTAATAGAGAAAAACATTACACACCTCTGAACAAAGTCAGTAGAAATCATTATTGTTATCTACCCAAAGATTTTAAGAAATGTTGCTTAATGTTAAAGAACTTTAAACAAGTAAGATGCTTTAAGTAATATTAAGATATGTTAAATACCGTATTTTTTGGAGTATAAGACACACTTTTTCCACCCCCAAAAGTGGGTGGAAATGTCTGTGCGTCTTATACATCGAATGTTGCTGAAGCCCCGCCCACACGCCGGCCTCCACCCTTCAGCCTCTGCCTCCCAGCAATTTCCTCCTTGCAGCAAACAGCAAACAGCCTGTTTCAGCTTCAGCACAGCCTGATTAGCAGAAGCAGCTGATTGTTGCTTGAATCAGCCTTCTGACAATCAGCTGTTTCAGGCCGCAGGGATCGCCATTGCCTATTGCTGTCTCCGTGCGCCCCATTTTCAGCCTCCGCGTGCCCCATTTTCGGCCTCCACACACCCCATTTTCCCCGACAGGGATCAGAACAGGTGGAAAATGGGGCTCATGGAGGCCAAAAATGGGACATGCAGAGGCGGCAATAGGCGATGGAGATTCCTGCAGCCTGAAACAGCTGATCGTTGGGAGGCCAATCCAAGTGACAATCAGCTGCTTCTGCTAATCAGGCTATGCTGAAGCTGAAACAGTCTGTTTGCTGCAAGGGGGCAAATTGCCGGGAGGCAGAGGCAGATTTTTTTTTCTTGTTTTCCTCCCCAAAAGCTAGGTGTGTCTTATACTTCAGAGCATCTTATACTCCAAAACATATGGTACTGCATTTTCAAGACAACTGTTCATTCAATAGTTCAGTGTCATTTTAATTACTCTCATATGGCTGTTATCCTATTCATGCACCAGTGTGATGACTGTTAATTATACAAGAGCTGTAACAAGTTAAAAACTTTTTCTTATGTAGATACCTCAAGAGGGAGAGAAATTACCTCTTAGATATCTCCTTGCTGGCAGAAGATTTGACAACAGGCTCGATGAGAATAACTTCTACTGAGCTGAAAGAGACTCTGCTTGAGAAGATCCTGTAGGGAATTAGCTCTCAGACTCAGGATTTGCTGTTGTGTTATAATTGTTTTTATATACAATACAGGTTACAAGTGTTTTTACAATTTACTCAACTTTACTCTTTCTAGTGGCTTTTGTCCTTCTTCCCCCCCCCCTTTCCCCAATAAAGTGATACTGGTATTCTGTGCTAGGCAGCAGCTGCAACATCTGAGGAAGACAGAGCAGACAAAATGGTGGTTGAGACACTGGGTCCAGAGACCCTGTTCCATGTGTGTATATGGTGTGTGTGTGTGTGTGTGTGTGTGTGTGTGTGTGTGTGTGTGTGTGTGTGTGTGTAGGCAAGGGTTTAACTGCAATGCTGCCACCACCATCTCCCTGTTTGACATTACCCTGTGGGTACCATTAAAGCTGGTGTAGATTCACCTGGATTTGCCACTGCTAAATAAAAAAACTACTTCTCAATTTATTTATTATTCAGACTTCTGAGTCATATAAATATCCATGGATATTTCTGTCACCTCTCTTTATTGCTTCCTGGCTGTTTAGTTGACTCACAATCATCACAGAGAATGACATGGTAGTAGGAAGTACCAAGTTGCTCATTCTTTAAATAAATCTGAAGTTTATCCTCAAGCAAAGTCACCACAGCTTTAATTCTTCTGCTTCTCTCTCCCCAGATACTAATTTAGACTATTTGCGTCAGTGCACTAGGCAATTTATATTCCATATCCTTCGTACTCTTTGCATGAAATATCTCTGTTGGAATTCCTGTTTATTCCTCATTTCAGTTGTTACCTTTGTTTTTGGAAACAGCAGGCTTCAGTTAATTAAAACAAATTTGAATACAGATACGTTTACTAAATAGAAAACATTAGCAAATTGAAGCAATCTTTCTTAGCAGCAAGATTCTGAAATCTTATTAATAAAGTTGGACAAATAATAATCTACACATACAGCCTTATATTCAGGTAATTATGAAAAAAAGAAGGAGGAGGAGCAGGAGAAACTTTTATTACAGTCATATATTGCTAGGTCACAACATGCAGGTTAGGGGTTAACACAAGAAAATTGGACATGGTGATTTAACATGGAAAAAATGATTGTATGGCAATATAATTACATTCCAAGATCTATGCTCATTCTAATTTATAGTAATTCAATCATTAATAAAAACAAGTTCTTGCTTTAGGTTTCCTGTTCATAGTGCGGTGAGAAGTCAATGATTCCATGCCTGTGAAATTCTAGATCATAAATGATATAATTCTTAATAGGTCAAAGATATTCTCAGCATGGGTTGCCAGGTTTGAAAGAAGTTCATAGTTGATCAGATTGGGTCAAATATGAATAAGATAGAGTTAACAAGAGCATCACACATTTAATTCAAATTTGTCCAGAGAATTAAAATAAATAGATATTAGCTAGGGAATATTACTGACCTTACTGTGTTAATTTTAAAATGTTACACTTGTTGTTGAGAGGAGCAATCATGGATGAAATTTCAACATGACAGTATTTTCCTACTTAGAAACACATATTTTAGCTATGGAATTGGAGGCAATGGTTTATTTTGATTAAGAATATGTTACAAGTATTAAGGTAATCTCTGAATGGCTGGTATTTTAATGGTAAATTTTATATCTGAATGCATTGTCCTGATTTTACTAGGTTTTATTTAGCTCATATAGTAATGGGCTAAGGAACAATAAAGAATATTTATGTATTATGGGTGATATTTTTTTTATTTTATTTATTTATTTTCACATTTATATACCGCCCCATTCCGAAGACTCGGGGCGGTTTTACAGCTTATAAGCAATACTCTTACATCAGT
>JANHFL010002767.1:739070-755154 GCA_032468155.1 Oxyrhabdium leporinum | reverse complement strand
TGTCCCCACTGGCCCATGGCAGATAATAATCTTAACACTGTGAGTATCAATCCTATCAGAAACAAATAAAGGCCAAGCTATACCAAAATCAGGCATTATGGAATTTCATGACATAGAGTAGTTATGATAGGATGAGTAAGCACACATTTAACTCTTTTCCATAATCCAAGCAATTTTTACAATCAAAACTTAAGGCATGAAAATAATTTTCAAACTAGCAATTTAAAAAAATAAATAAATTTTGGATTTAAATAGCTTCATTGAAAATAACATTGCTAGGCTTTCAAATAAACAGGTCTACAGCAAATGTGTAATATAAATCTTATCTTTCATAGTATCTGAAATGGCAGCAAAAGAAAAGTTCAGTCTTAGAAAGATGTAAGTTATTGAATCTAAGGATTTTCTGTGACCACAAATTCTTTTGCTTATAATCAAGAAGATTATAGCTGCAATATCTTGACCAACAATATTTTACTTAAAATTGCTATCATTGGTAAATACAGTATTGAGATGTAGTGTGTTTAACTCCTTTTTGATAAAACTGAGTTTGATTAACTAGAACTTTATAAAAATGGATATACAATTTGCAGGCAATATAATTCACTGAGAAATCAATTGCCTATTTATCTTGAACATTAGTTTATGTTAAAAAAAAATCAAGTACATCAAACCTGACCTGGCAAACTGAAGTTAGGATATATCAAGTGGGTAATAGATAGGGGGCACGCAGTAAATTGGGGGGCTTGGGAAACCTTATGATTGGAGGCTCTATGCTGAATATTTGCTCATCATTGACAATGATGGTACATTTTCTAAGCAGCATTGTGAACACATACATCTGCTCATAAAGAGAATTATGAGCAACTAAATACCTCAGCAATTTATTTCAATCAGTCTCTGATTCAATCAATCAATTCAGTTTCAAAATAAACCAAGGTGAATTCTCAATCAGTGAGATAAATTCTGTTATGTATTTATATTGGTTAATGAAGTTAACCCCAAACTAATAGTTATCCAAGCAAACAGGCTTTACTGAAGGTGCTTTAGGATCAAGCTGAACTCTACTTGATGCTTCAAAGACAGTAGAGTAGCTTCATTTTCTTCTTGTCTGTCAGAAGATTAACAGAGTTGAAAGGGAGCTTGTAGGTCATCTAGTCCAACCCCGCTTAGAAGAATATTAAATAGTCTGCTTACGTATAGGGCTTTATTATTTATTTTAATTTGAGATATAATAATTGATTGAATTAATTATCTCATTAACAGAATCTGTAAATAGCATTAAACTGAAATCCAGGATTATGGAATTGTTCTTTAGTCCATTTGAGAATTCTGAGTTTTGCTTATGACAAATGGTAATTAGTTGCCAATGCTGTAATCCTTTATTGCTTAGCTTCATTATGTAATGAGACACAGATTTTTTTGAAATGTTTTATAGGCTGCTATCACCTCTGTGAGTTGATGAGTTGTAGTAATGTATTTTTGCAGAAACAGTTATGGAAATGACAAGAAAACAGCTGTTGCAAATATTAATTTGTTTTCTGATGCACCCCAGAATATAATTCAGAAAGTGGAGGAAATTTGAACATTAAGAAAATGTTCATTTTTAAAAAAAAAGTCAGATGAGCAAACACAAAACGTATGCTTTGTCATGAATTTGGTCTTCTTTATATTTAATCATTTTTTTCACAGTGCTCCTTGACTTTCAGTACTAAAGTTTGAAGATCATTTATATGTTCAACAATCAGAATTATGTCATTAGCATTATGCGGCTCATTGATGTTTACTCCTTCAGTTTTTTTAAAAATGCTCATTTTTTAATCCAGTTTATCATGTCTTATTCTGTCCACCCCATTGATCAGACCAGAACAGGATATTAATTCCACAGGAAGATTAAAACTACTTTTATTTGGATTGACTATAATCACATATTTTCGAGAGTCTGCTGTACCTACTTCTACTTATATTGCACTCCACAGAAATAAGGAGACACTTTCAAATGTTATCAAATGTTCTGGACTTAAAAATGTTTTACCCCCTTTTGCCCAGGTCATGATATTTCTTATTATCTACATATTCCATCCAGTCTGTCGCTTTCTCACCAATTATAAGTTTTTCAATAAAATGTTCTATAATTTCCACTTTTCTAACATTGCACAGGTTGATATGATAAATAAATAAATAAATAAATAAATAAAGGTCTTAACTTCGAATTTGCAGATGGGTTTGCTCTGTTTCACAGCCAGGCAATATAATCAATGAAGCATTTTGAAGCTCTGTTGATTTTTTGTTTGTATTATTTGGCTTTTTCAATTATTTAGTATGCATCAGCAATAATATCTTGTGTTTCTTGGCTTCTTCTAAAGCCAGCTTGAACATTTGGCATATTCCTTTCCATGCAGTGTTCTAATCTGCATTGAGGGTCCTCAACATTATTTTGCCAAAGTGTGAAATTAAGAACATCGTGTAACCATTTGCACACTCTATTAAATCTTCTCTTTTTTTTGTATTGGTATATAGACTGACCTCTTTCAATCTGTTGACTATTAGATGATATAATTTAGTTAGAATCTTTATAGAAACTTTTCTTGCTATATTTTTATAAATATTACATTGATTCCTTTAGCCTTCTAACTTGATAATGTTTGGCGAACTGCTACTAGAAATTCTTATAAGTACCTTCTAAAGTATTTTGGATGTTGACATCAGTACTGTAGAAAATTTAGTATACTCATTCCATCTTTGATCTTCTGGAATCAGTAACTCCAATAGCTGCCCATTGGCATCCTTTAGCATATCAATTTGTGGTTGGTGCCACTTGATTTTGGAAATATTTCAAAGACTTTTATCATCTGTTTTCATCTTCATTATCTTTGCTGTCATAATATTGTTTCGTGTCTCTTCTGAAAGGTATTTGAAATTATTTGTTAACGTCATTCCTTAAGATTATTATTTTTTGGTCTTTTTTTGCTTTGAGTTCTCTTATCATTCCTCTGATTCTTTATCAGTAAGGTATAGGACTTCAAAGGAATTCCTAATGTTCTTAAAATGGTGGCTAAGTGGTCAACAACATATCATGGAAACTGGTTGTCTTTCTTCTGCTTTGACTTAACTTGGAACTTGCATCTGAGTTTGATCTGTTTCACACTTCTTTGCTTTTATAATGGAGCTTTTCCATCTCCTTATACCAGCAATGCTCAATTTCATTTTTGTATACTTCATCTGGGGATGCCTATGTATATTAGTATCATTTTAGTTGTTTGAAAACTGTTAGCAAAGAAAAAAAATGGATCATCAGAAATTAATAAGTTGTTTTGCTTCATTTTGGTTTCTTAAACTATACAATCCAACTACATTTTCCTGTTTAATACTTCCAACTTTGACAATCCACCTCCACCCAAAGAAAACACATCTTGCTTGCATTGATTTCAATTTGAACTTGATCATAAAACTCATCCTCTTCTGCTGCATAAGTGGTCGGAGCATAATCTTGGATTATTGTCCTACAAAATGGTTGTTCACGCAATGTAATTAATATTATTAGCCCATTGAACACACTATAGCCAAGTACTGTTTTTGTTATATCTTTCCTGTCCATGAAATCAACACCATATTTTTCATGTCCTGTGTAATAAATGGAGTGATCTTCTGACTGAAAGTCTCAGTTTAGTTTGCTGATGCCTAAGTTTCAGTTCATTACATCTTTCATTATGCTGAGTTTTTGCCATGTTCATGGTTTTTTTTAATATTCCCACTGTAATTCTGTCTTTGCAGCTTTGGATTTTTTTTCCCCTTATGGCAATATCAACAATTAGAATAACTCCAAAGGCATTATTCTAGCCGCATAATAAACACCATTAATATTCCAAAAGTTTTTCAGCTCTTCATCAGTAGCATGTTGTGTGCCACCCAACTTGAGGGACCCATCATCTGGCATTGTATCATAAATCATTTTATATTTTTTATCCATGTCATTTCCTTGGTTAAAAAGACAGGTTTGGTTCTCCATTGCCATCTCCCATGCAGTCTGAAATGATGCCTTTGCCATTGTCATTAAAATAATATTCCACCTCAAGCATCTTCTTATGTGCCTGCTGTCCGATATACAGTAGGTGGAATGCTTGAGGTGGAATACTAGCTTTACCTTGGCAACTGGAATTATCCTCATGCCTTCAGTGACTCTGATGGGATTTTATTTTCTTGGCATGAACTCCATTCTTCACTTTCTTCTGCCAGGAACTCCCAACCACCACAATGAGGTAGCACAGCAGGACTTGGAGTATCAAAAGATATAAATATTTTATTAGATAGAGGGTTTAATTGAGATTTGAGAACAACTGGAGAAAAGAAAACTATCTGGAATCCCTCAATTTTCTAGATAGGTATACAGATATACAATATGGAGAGAATAATACAGGTAGAACAAGTATAGAAAGAAACTGCTCAGATCAATCTATACTATAAATCAGATGAAAGCATCATTATCTGCATCTAGCTCCTTTCCCTAGATGTCAATATTTTTTTCTCATTTTCCAACCTTCTTTTCGGTTGGGTGAATTTTTTTCCTTAGAAGAAACTTATCTGAGAAAGATGCCCTCTACTTCATACTGAAGACAAACAAAGAACAAATAAAACTTCCCCATTTTCTTTCTATATTCTACATTTCAAAACCTGCTGCAGCTAGCTTCAAAGTGTTTGGAAGCACTGGGGATAGAAATGATGCCATGTGAAATATAAGAACCTAAAATAGTCCTGATAATTCAAGCCAAGTTCAGCATTTGGCTTCTCACAGTAGCCATCTGGGTGCCTCTGGGATGCTCACAAACTGAAGCTGAAAACATATCTTTCTCCCATCAATGCAGCTCTATAACTAATATTATGGGAATATTTACTCCAACTCAGAGGTTCAGCACCAATAGCACTTGGTAGATTTGTCCTTCATCCAATCCCACTTTAAAACCAGCCAGGTTGGTAACCATCAACCACTTCTTGCAGTAATGAATTCAATAAATTAACACGTTCTGTGTGAAGATGTACTTTATTTTAAATTCTAAATCTCCTAATTAATTTTTTGGATAATACTTGATCCTAGTAGTCTGAGACTAGGAGCTAAAAATCCTCTCTCCTCTTTTTCCATGTTATCCATGATTTTATACTTTTCCATTACAGGCAGTCCTCATTTAGCAACCACAGGTAGAATGGGCAACTCAATCATTAAGGGAACCAGTCACAAGTGAAACCGTGACTGGGCTTATTATCTTATTTCAGCTTCTTTTTTTTTTGCTTTACAGACATGTGAAGACTGGTCATAAAGCTATAATGCCAAATGGTTACTGTTCTAGGCAGTAACTAAACAAGAGCTAATTGTCCCCAGTCAGTCTTTTTTCTTCTAGGATATAAAGTCTCAAGCATTCTAGCCTTGTCTCAAAAGATAGGTATTCAAATCCATGATCATTTTGGCTCAACTTTCCTGCACTTTTTTTAGCTTGCTCAAATGAACCAATCAGATCCATGTATAATGCTCCAAGGGCTATAAACATATCTATAGATATTGCAGTATTAACAATTTTATTTTTTAGAGACTTCTGGCTGATGTTGCAGTGAGATCGGACACAGGGAGTGGGTCTCCATGCTCCCATGCTGAGTTCTCCCCATTGGTGGGCTCCAAAAGGAGCCAAAGCTGCCTTGGAGGGGCGGTGAAGCAAAGAGGGATGCTCTGTGAGGTCTAGGAGAGACGCAGCTCTTCTGCTTGACCGAAGACTTACTTTCCCTGTCAGCCATGATGAGGAGAAGAGACAGCCTAAGATGGCTGCCGTGAAACTAGGACAGCCGATGACCACCTAAGCTTTGAGCTGGAGTGGATTTTGGTGAACAGTGTGGAACTGGGTGAGAGTATTTTTTTTACTCAAAAGTTAACCCCAAAAGAGAAATCTAGGATTTACTCAGAAGTATTAGTTAAAGCGGTAATCAAACACTTTCAGAAAATTAAGGGGGGGGGGACTTTTTTTCTAAAAACACAGGAAATTGGACTTTCAAATTGGGAAGACATGATATTGGGAAGACAATTTAAAATACTGGAATTACGGATTTAAAAAATTAATACTGGTTCTATAATTGATTATAATTTAAAATAATTAGAATCAGATTTCTAGTAATAGTGAAAATTAACCTAAGAGCATTATCTACTGATGAAAGGAAAATATACAAACCTGGGAATACCCATTTAAAGGACTGTGAAAATATTTACTGGACTATATACATCTACCCTATGACCACTGGAGATTTAAATGTGAGAACAAGGAAGACATTTAATTAAAGTGACCCCTGAATGTTAAGCTATTTGACTGAATCTAGAAAGGTGACTCAAAGAGGTTTGGATAACTCCCTGGATTATATAAAGGGACCTTACTGACTATTTATGAAACATAAAGAACTGTGATCAGTGGATACTTTGAACAGTAACCTCAGATTGGAATAAATGGTTCTTGGGCTATTGACTAAAAGTAAAATTTATTAAAACAAGATAAGATGCAACAGAAGGAGCAAACAAGTGGAACTTTGATCGAGATGGATTTTATGTTTCAAAGTATAAAGGATATTATACAGAAAGAGCATAAGGTGATGATGGAATTAATGGATGGCATAGATCAAAAATTGGAAAACATCATACAAAGGACAATGAGTAATGAACAAGATGCCCAGGAAAGGAAGGAGCTAGCAGAAGGAATAGAGGGGAAAACAGAATTGAGGAATCAATGGAAAGAAGATAATGAGGAGTTATTAATAAAATTAATAATGTTTGATGAATCAAACCGGAAGGAGATATTTTAAGAGATCTGAAAAGAGAACGGGAGGAGCAGGAAGATACTTTGGGAAGGGAGACAGGGATTAGGCTGATAACTTCAAAGCTAGACAGTGGACAACGGTAGGGATGGGAGAAACACTTAGATTGACTAGGCAGGATGTAGACACAGATACAGACAGAGATAAAGATTTAAGAGAAGAATATGGGAGGCAAGTTAAAAAAAGAATAAGAATTAAAGTATTGATGCAGTAAGAGATGATGGATAGAAGGCGGACTGGAAAAAGAAGAAAGAAAAAATCTTTTTCTTTTTCTTTCCTTTTTTTATAATCATGGCATGAGGAGAAATTAGAACAGAGATAGGAATGTGTTCAATAAGAGATTGAGGGAATCCCACCAGGCTCAGGATTGACGCAGCCTTCCATCCTTCCAAGGTGGGTAAAATGAGGATCCATGTTGGGGGCAATATGTTGACTCTGTAAAAACCACTTAGAGATGGTTGTGAAGCACTATAAAGCGGTATATAAGTCTGAGTGTTATTGCTATATACCTTTACATGATGAAACAAAAGTAATAATAAAATGGGGAAATTATAGATTGAATGGTATTAAGTAAGCTTAAATAACATTGTGATTGGTAAATGCTGAGCAATTAAATAAAAGAACATATTTTAATATAAATATGTGTATTAATACTAGAATCATATAGATTGGATGAAAGCAAAGAATATGAATAGTCATTTTGCATGTTTAAATAATATTGTGATTGGCATTAGAATAGTATATTGAAACATTAAATAATGAAACAACGAAGGATAGTATTTTAATATAGATTCGAAGAGGGAAATATGGGAAATATGAACAAGAACTAAGCATTAAAATGGGAAAATTAGAGATTGAATAATGGTATTATTGAGTATGTTTAAATAATATTATGCTTTGCTGTGAAATAAAAATAAATTAATGAATAATAAAATGATGAAAGAACATATTTTAATATAAACATGTGTATTAGTGGAATCATAGATTGGACGAATGTAAAGACTGAATAGAATTAATTTGTATGTTTAAATAATGTGATTGGTATTAGAATTGTACACTTAAATATTGAACAATGAAATAATGAAGGATAGTATTGTAATACAAAGGGAACATCTTTTAATATAATGGTGACATGAATAAAAGTTAGAATAAAGACAGAAATAAGAGAAAGGGGGAATATTAGTATACACTTTTTAATAAAATAAGTGCAAAGATAAGAGGGAAGTTTAGAAACTGATCGGCGGTATTATGTATGTTTAAACAATATGAAATAATGAAAGATTATAATTTGATATAAATGTGTATCACTACTAGAAATATATAAGCTGGATGAATGTGATAACTATGATTAATATTATTTTATCTGTACTGAAATGTATGGCACCCAGGTGTCACACTGTTCACGCATTGATATCTATATGTAATATAAAATAAAAAACTTGATAATAATTATTAAAAAAAAGAATCTAGAGCTCTGGTTCCTGGTTTTAAAAGTGAATGCTGGAAGGAGTGATCGATCTAATGTACTGAATCTACTGAATCTACCTTCCAAAGTGTGGCCAGCTGACATTCTCCTTCCAGCCAATACTTAAAAGAGTGGGTAGCCAGGAAATACTCCTCCAAAACATCCTCATAAGTGGTCCGGATGACACAAAAAGTTGCTGCAGCAAAACCTGGCTGAAGAACTCAATTTAAATCCAACCCTAAGCCAAGAGCCATATTTGCAGATCTCCTACAACCTTCACCTTTCTTGAAATTCCCATCTGCTCCTACTCTTGGTAGGCTCAAGTTTCTGAAAGAATGATGGAGAAACAGTCAAAATAGTGACCGTAAGACTGAAGCTATCCAAGCTCTGATACTATAGGCTCAGCAACATTCCAGGAAATGTCTTCTAGGCAAGAACTATTGCTCAAGTTATGGTGCCAAGCTTTTTCCCAGTAAGCAGGCTGGAAAGGCCTTAACAGGTCTTCCAATACATTCCATGTATCACGTTGTAAGAAAACTGCCAACTATTAGCTGGGAAGTTGTCTGGCGTTCCAACTCACTAAATATCTTCAAACCCCTAACTGTGGGATTAGCTATACTCTGCATCCTCTGACACATTCTTAGAGTCACTTTAACTCTTGCACTTCTTCAAAGCATTCTGATTGAGGTGCCATAATTTATTTACATTTAAGCTTTAAACTAAAGATGGTTGACTTCAGTGAAGACCAACCAGTCCAACTACAACATTACATAAGCTTTCCCAGCAGAAACAAATGTTAAACCAGCCTCAAATATCAATTATTTAGCATGTACTAAGAAGCATCACAGAATAAAACTTAGCAGCCTTTCACAGTAGACCTGGTCAGGAAGTAGATAACCTAAGAATTAACTGAACTCTACTGATACAGACTATAATAACAGAATCCTGACTGCCTTTCTCCTTCCTTCCCTCCTATACCAAAGAATCAAGGCAGGGTTATCTAGAGAACTTTCTCATGTTTTCTGGGCTATGCTGGTATTTTACCAAAAGTTGCCACATATTTTCATTAAGGACATCTCTGAACACCTCTACAAGTTTCACTATTTCTTAGCCACTGCAATAGCACTGATGTGCATTGTATTAAAAAAAGACTCAATGGTAAAATTCTATAGTTACTTTTGGAGATATCTAAAATAGGGTTTTAAATAATTTTTCCTTCACAGATTTCCATTTCACTGCAAAGGTTGCTTATCATGCAGCATGATAGATCCTAGCAGTACTTTGCCTAATTACTGCATTCCCTTTATCCCCAAACAAGATAGTGTGGTGGAAGAAAATTGAAGACAAAGCACAATTAAAAACCAAGCTCATATTGCCTTCATACTGAAATCATGTCAAATAAAAGGTGTATAATTCTGGACTAACGTACCTGGAAAAGATGTAATCCATTAGCATCAGACAGGAATCTCAAGTCTCGGTCTACAAGATATTCTACTGGAACCACAGACCCTAAACCCAGCTTATCTACCAAAGGAGTGAATGTCTGAGAATAAAAACAGAACAAAAGTAGAAATACACATTAGGAAGACCGCACAGACATACATACACAGACAATGCTCTCTAGTTTCAAACAAATTATTTTTAACATGATCCGAATAATCAAAATTTTGTTTGACAAATATTTTCATCTGCTAAAAGGAATTATACAATTTTCTGTAAAAATGAAGATGGCCACGTTTTCATTCCCCCCCCCCCAAAAAAACACAATATGCTTAGTTTTTTACATAGAATGTACCGATACTTTTAAAATAACTCCATAATACAGATTGTCCTAACGTATGACCAAAATTGGGATCAAATTTCCGTCATTAAGTTGGTGCGCTTGTAAAGTGAGACATCACGGGACCAGACTGAGTTATTTTGGGAATCTTGGTTCTCCTCATAGTCGTTAAGCAAAAATTGCAGGTCATTCAGTGAGTATCCATGCCAATCCAAACCTTTCTGAGTTTGGTCCTTCCCAGCCCAGAAATATAGTGAGGGTCTGCCTCCAACTCACCCCCACACCTATCTCCCTCCACCTGTCATTTTGGCCTCCCTTTACCCTGAGTTGTGGGGCAGGAAGCAGGACAGGAAGCAGCCCCAGAACTGCAGGGCTCTGCAGCTGCTTGCCATGCAAAGCCACACAGTTCTGGGGATGCTTGCCAACCCCAAAGGCAGGGTAAAGGGTGGAGAAAAAGGCAGAGATTGGAGGGAGAGAAAGGCAGATGGAGGAGTTGAAGGATCCCGGCAGCTTTAAGCACAGAGGACTGCCAAGCGCTCAAAGTTTGATCACGTGACCATAGGGACACTGCAATGGCTATAATTTCAGACTCTGATCAGCATCATTGTAATTTTGAACAATTGCTGAATGAATGCTTGTAAATCAAGGACTACCTGTAAGGTTAAAAAAAATTCATTGTAGTTTTTTTTCATTTTGATAAGTTTTTTCCCCCCTTACTACAGCCTAAATCCGTATTTTTAGCCAAAAATTAACCTAAAAGAGAAGTAGTTTTTAGGTCTCATACAGTAAAATCTGGTATTACATACGTTGCTTCAAATTAAGTATAACAAATGGTGAAAGTACTCACCAATGCAGGCCAATGTTCAGCTGACACCCTGGTTCCTTGCAACAAAACTGGTTCATTTCTAGGAACCCAAACAAGGGAACCTTCCAGCATCAAAACTATAACTTCTTCTGCATGAACTTTTACCCAAGCATGTTGCTTCCAACTGCACCGATCAAATTCCACAAATATCTGCAAAAGATTCCAGAATGTGCTCATTCAGATATAAATGCAAACAGTTATTCTATGTCAAGCTGTCATACAGTATATGTATTCCTAAGGGTGTCTAGTAATATCAGCTTAGCTTTTCAACTCTCCATTTATGTACTCAGCAGTACAACCACCTTCCCTTGAGACGTGCAAGCACATTGAGAGGGCACCACACACTGGTATAAGAAACAAGCACTCTGCGGTTCCTCCCCCCCTCCCAAACTCCCACGAAAGTGACAAGGTTCTGTCTCTTTTTCAAAGGTGCAGAGAGGCAGTCTATCCTGATAGCAATGTAGTTGTGGATAGTAGAAAACAACAGCAGGCATTTGCCAAACAAATCCCATTATGGAAAAAAAATATCTCATTTCTCTTCCAAGCCTATGACTGCTTCTCATCCAGACTCTAATATACTTTGTTATCTAATAGGAAGCTCTGGAGAAGGTATAAAAAAGTTGGTGAAATTGCTACTGTTCTTTGCCAATTCTTCTTGCAATCAGCAGAGAGTGCTACGAGTAGGAATTTGGATTCCTGAAGTTTAAACTCAATGACTTAAATGGATTGTTCTAATTCTATGATACACAAACCCCTTTCCAACAAAAAAGTTCCAGGAATAACATAAAGGTTTCCCCATCTTCAAAACTTCCTGCAAGAGAAGATCCTACCTGTTCCTTCTAACCTTTACACTCATCAGAGGAGTCAAAGAAAAAGGAAAGCATTTTAATAGTAACTGTTGTCTCTCATGAAAAGACAAGGTAAACTGAGTTCTTGGAGTAACAAAAGTATTTACAGTATTGTTTCCAGACATTCCACAGTACAGATCAAGGCAATACAGTATGCCAAATCCTGGGCCTTCTGATTTAATATGAGACATTAAAGGGAAAAGAGAATAAAGTATGTTTGTCGTCTGTATTTTAAGACAATGAAAAGAAAAGATAGAACAAAGTGTTTGGTCTTGATCTAGGAATAGGCAAGAAGCCAGGGTAGGAATTTAAATATGCAGGGATTGAAGTTAGTCAACAGTTAACCAGGAACGCAATTACAGTCATCTTGGGGAGAGAGAAGAACAGGGCACATTGTTTTTCTTGAGAAGTGTATCACTATCTTTGCAGTGCTGTTCAGAGAGAAGTGTTTCAACCTGACAGGAGATCATCTACAACAGGGATGTCAAACTCAAGGCCCACGGGCCAGATTCGGCCCGCAGGTTGCTTAGTTCTGGCCTATGGGGCCAGCCTGGAAACAGCGAAGGATCGGCCCGCGGTGACTCTGCCAATGAAAACCATTTTCGCTGGCAGAGTGCTTGTGCCACCACAGGCGCTTCTAACATGAGTGACATCGGGGTGGCCACGCCCAACCTGACCACACCCACAGCCCTCTGAGGTGAAACACAACCCTGATGCGGCCCTCAATGAAATCGAGTTTGACATCTCTGATCTACAACATACAATGTAAGTACTGCAGCAGCCAATATGCAGGACAACAGGCAGAAGATTAGCAGAGCGTATCCATGGCTAATTATCAGTCAGAAGACATGATTGAAAACTCCTTAATTTCACAATGCATGGACATACTTAAACCATGGTTAATGCACATTATACAGAGAATAATACATTCTAAGTATCATGTTGTGCATTAACTATGGTTTAGTCTTCCCAGGCACTGTGAAATGAAAGAAGTTTTCATCAGGTCTTTTGACTGCTAGTTGGCGTTCATGGCAATAGACTGAATACATCGAGAAAAAATGTAAAACATTACAGCTTTTTCTTCCACCTAAGAGGTAGTTGATTAACTCCATTAACAGATTAGAAATAAAAACAGAGGCTTTGAGACAGAGAAATCTAATCTTAGACATACTGAATTTAAGACGTTGATAAATAATAGAAAAATACCATGGAAATAGCTGGAGACCTCAGACTAGCATAAATTATCCGTACCAATTGTACAATATATCTAATGTTAAGACTGGTCTTAACCTAATTTTCAACTTTGAATTATTCGTTTATGTTTTCATTAAAAACGTCTCTCTATTCTTAAACATCACATAGGTTTATGAGCTGAACTGAGATTTATTCCTGAGTTAGAGAACTGTAACTCTGTACCTAAATCCTTCAATATTCTTTGCATTATATTGCCTATCTGAAAATTGTATCAAGGCTGAATTATATTCATCCCTGAAATGTAAAATTCTGACCTAAAATGTCTATTCCCCTCAATAATTTTTCTTATATCTCCCATAAGAAAATTCTGAAAGTTTAGTTTTTAGTTTGATTATTGTATCTCTTTATTACTGTGTCTGCACTTAAGAGTATTGTGTTCTAACTTTTTTGAAAATGAAAATACAAGAGCAGTGTTTGAGTAACATATTCAAATGCCATATTTAACAAGAAAATGCTACTGGTATTATATTTTTAAATATCTGCATGAAATTTCTCTCTCATGCAATTTCTTAAAGCAGGTAAGAAAAATAAATTTGCGTTTTAAAGATGAACATTAGATGTAGACTTAAGCAAATTAAGTATCAAGTTACTTCTAAACGCAAAGCACAGATAAACTGAAAAAGAAATACTGATTCTACCGTTTCTTTACTTCAGGACGCTTGCAGAACACCATTCTCTAGAAAAACACCCTTGGCTTCAATTATGAGCTGATCCCTGCTGACTTTTTAAAATTAGGCGCCTCATAATTTCTTGTAGTCATGGGCAAATGCCTCATAAAATAACTTTTCTACATATAGTACTATGTAGGGATAAAATATTAGAAAACTTAAGTGCAAGAAGAGAGCCAGTTTGTTCCAAGAGTTAAAGCATGGGAATCTAGCATGTCCAACTAGCAGTTTGAAAGCATGCAAATGCGAGTAGATAAATAGAAAACAGCATTCCATGCATCCTTGGCTTATGCTGGCCACTTGATCACGGAAATATCTTCAGACAATGTTAGCTCCCTCGACTAAGAAACGGAGATGAGCACCATCCCCTAGGGTTGGTCATGACTAGACAAGGGAAACCTTTACCTTTAGGAATAAGGCAACCTGATTTTTAGTCTTGCATTCAGCAGGGAATTTAGTTGAGACATTGCTAGTCACTATTTCTTAGCCATAGGAGAAGCACAGGCAAACCACTACTGAAAATGTTGCCAGAAAACCAAGAAAACTGCACATGAAGTTACTAGAAATCATGACTAATTTAAAAACACATCCATAATTCCTCCCGCTGCAAGAATATAATAGAACTTAAAAATATGAAATAATTTATTCTGAATCAATCAAATATAAATATTTCAAAAGCCTTGAAGAACAGAAAAGTCTTAGTCTGAGGTAAAAAAAGACAACACTCTGCTGAAACAGTCCCAAAGAGACTTTTTTCAAGAGGCAACTGGACTCTCTGAAGAAGCTGCTTGGATGAAAAACGAAATGAAACTTCTTGGCTGAGAAGCGAAAGGTCTTCAAAGAAAAACCCAAAAGTCCAGTTGCCTCTTGAAAAAAGCACCTTTGGGACAACCATGACCTGGATGACTGAGAATCTCCATAGACATTTAGGCTGAAACAGAATTCCAGAAGTACAATTGAAAATAAATATTTTTACCATAAAAATGAAGTATTTGAAACAAGGTTCTGTGGATGGTCTTAAAGTTCTTGTTTTACTGATAAAAACTGGAGCTAACTGGATAAATCCCTTCATTTAAAAGTTAGAATGAAATTGCAAATGGAATTAAGTATAAAAATATAATTAGCTCGGAAATCCCAAAAGAATCTATAGAATAGTCAGCACTGATGTTCATATCTTACTCAAGAACAGCTTTAGGAGACCTGCTGGAGAACCTCAGCTTCTTTAGGCCAAAGTGTATAAGCAGTTTTTGTATATATAAGCTAAATAATGAAACATACAATACACAAATTTGCATTTAGCTAAAAAGAGGTTAGGATTATATATTATTTATTTAAACAGAACTAGGATAGATTATTTACATTTAAATATTCTATATGGTAATATAAATTTTAAGTAATTAAGATAATTGAGATAAACTCTAATGAATAGTAATGAATTTCAATAATCATTTAATAAGGAAATATAACTTAGTCATGTATTCTGGGCAAGCCAACATAATAGAAGCAACCATCTACTTTTTTAATTATAAAGCTCAAACATGTTATTGTATAGAGTATCTATGAATCTCCAAAGCAGCGTATTAAGCTCTTCCTAATATTCTAAACTGATACAGTTTCAGTACAAGATTATGTTAGATAATTCATGAACTCATTCTAAAGCACTACCAGTATATGTCAATACTTTAAAGAAAGTAAATCAACCACCAAAATCAATGAATCATTTGTAACTATTTATAATCAACTGGAAATGAAGGTGATCAGGCATAGTATTTAAAAAACATGACTCTCTCTAAAAGAAAATTCTTCAGTTCATAACATGACATAGAGTCAAAATGGGAGGGAATTGATCTATAAACATAACTGTTATTGTCACATACTAGCTTGGTAAGTACAAAGTGATAATAAAAAGAACAGTTGCACTGAGATATATTAATATCTAGTTTCTAATTTAACAGTCTTCTGATAGACGATTCAACCCCAGAACAAATCCTCTGCCTCAACATCTCTGAATTTTTGTCATTTAAATTTCCCCAACACAAGGTGTAATAGAAACTTTTATATTAAATGCTTTTGCTTCTTTCACTTAACATACAATTTTTAACAACCATGCATTTCTGTCATTTTTCAGTAATAATTTGTCTAAATTAAAAAGTCCCATTTACTGCATTTTCCTTCAATAATTACTCAACTGGATTTTTAATGCCATTTAATCCAGAGCTTAGACTTTTGTTACACCTTCCTAAGGTATAACAATCCTAACACATTTTAAACATTCTACATACTCTTATTCTGGAAGTTTGCTGCTTTCTGAATGTGCTTGCTGTGTCACTCACGGGAATCTAACATTATGAAGCTAAATCATAA
>JANHFL010002767.1:723822-738935 GCA_032468155.1 Oxyrhabdium leporinum | reverse complement strand
TTGAACCGCTAGATTGAATCAGCAGAAGTGGCCTGCAGTTCAGCACTCTAACCACTGCGCCACCTAGGCTCATTATTGGGGTGGGTCATGTTTTGTGAGAAACATGGTAGGATTTGTCCATTTCAGACTTGCTCAATCTTCATACAAGCCAGTAAAACTATTTTAGCCTCCCAAAATGCTCCTTGTGCACTTATTTGCAATTCAATTTCTACAGCATACTTCAGTCCAGAATATTTTATTGTAATATTTATTCTAGTCATTTATATACTGTAATTCTAGTCCTCTGTCATTTACACTGTAAATATTTTCTACAGATCTTCAATATTCATTTTAAAAATACAACCTGATCTAGATAATTAAATCAATTTAATTTTTAAAAATTCCCAGATTACATGTCCATAGTAGAAAGCCAAATCAAATGGCATTGCTCCATCTACCATTTCTTCATTAACCATCATGAAAAATGTCAACTACAGTATAATTCCAGCTATTGGGAGACATCTGTGATCATATGCTATCATAAGCTAAAATACATTTTGCTTATGGCTTAGAGTTATGAGCAAATCCAGTTAAATTATCCAATATATAGCCTAATACTGTTAAAACAAACAATGGTTGATACAATGTACAAACTGTGCCACCAACTACCAATTCTGTAATAAATACTCCCCAATAACTGCAGTATTAGTAATAGTAAATATAAAATAGAGATGCAGAGAAGAATTGCTACATAGTTCTTTGTGATAAGTTTTTTCTGACTATTTTAAAAAACTCCAAACTAATGCCTCAGTATCACAAAAACCTCTGAAGCTCAACTGTTATTTTCTTATTTTCCTTTTACTTACCTACACATTTTTATAAATCTTTTGAAACAAGTTCTAATTTTCAGCCAATCATAGTTCTTTCTTGAAAGGTAAAAGAAGTGGGTAGGTCTATTGAAGCTAGCATTTCCTTTTAATGTATCTAAAGCTCCTTTGAAAAATAGGCAACGAGGAAACTGCTAAGGTCAAGCAAGGACATATTGTGATATATTCAATTCTGTTGAAAAATTTTGGAAGCAAGTTAAACCATGAAGAAGGGGGTGTGTGTCTCAGAGTATCAAGCAGATGATAAAACAAAACAAAGCTTCTGGGTTCATGTAACTTTGCTCCAAAAATCCATATATTTTGCTTTAGATGACAGACTGTTTTACACACTACACGAAGAAAACAGCATGCTGACTCAGAAATAACTCCATGCATCTTTGCTTAATCTAGTGTTGTGCGACTAAGCCAATGGGTAAAAAGCAGAGTAGAGAGCTGGACTGCTGTAATAAATGGCTGAGACTGCCTTATGGAAAATTTTTGATGATGTCAAATATATAAACTGGAATTTAGGTTCATACCCATCATCTACTTGTATTAACTTATATGAGATTAAATACAAAAGAGAATACAGGTAGCTCAAGGTTCAACTGTGGAGTTCTTGGTGCTCTATGAGCTTGGTTGTTTGCTTGCAGATGTTTTATTACCCAACTAGGTAACATCATCTGTGCTACAAAGGAGTTTGTTCCCTAATTATATGCAGAAATTCCCCTGCCAGAGTTGATGGGGATACAATTTTCTCTTTAGTGATTCATTTATTATTTTATTTTCTGCTTGATTGTTTGTCAGGTATCAATCCCACCTTCTCTGGGTATTGGTTGCTGGAGAGGAGGTATTCTGATTTTTTTGTTTCCTTCTTCGATAAACCACATTTGCACACCATTCAAGAGAAACAATAAAAAAGTAAGAAAACAAAAAGACCAGAACACATCCTCTCCAGCAGTCAATACCACATAAGGAGGGATTAACATTAGACAAAAAAGAAAACAATACCCTAATCAAGACACTATGGAGGAGAAAACCCCACCCCCACCAACACTGGCAGGGCATTCACTAGCACTGTTGTTACCTAGTTGGGTAACGAAATGTCTGTAAGCAAATAACCAAATTCAGAGAACACCAAGATCTCCAGAAATTAAATATGCCATTTGAGGCTGAAATCCAAACTGCATCTTGCATTTAACAATTAAAGCCAATTTATGTATGCATCCCATAACCAGGAAAACAGATACACCCAGCCCTACATGCCTCCCATAGTCTCACATGTGAGGCTTTGGGGTGAAGAATTCCATCAAAATATTTTGATTAACCCACGCACCCCCCACATTATCCCAGATGCAATTTCCCATAATTCTGGAGACTTTTGCGCTTAAGGCAAAGTATCCCTAAGCGACAAAAACACTTAAAAATGACCGATCTCTAAAAGATGCAACTAAATTAGAAAAGCGGGATTTAAACAACAACAACGACAACAACGTACTCCAAACACACTGCAGCTAAACGGTGCAACCGTGAAAGGAATTTGCAAACCTACCAGCCAAACTATTGCGAATATTCTTTAAACCACACAGAGTTCGCTGTTTATGAACAGATCCTCGCATTTTCAGCTCAGGATTTGGGGATCCCAACGCGATTTTTTCGCCGAGAGGAAAAAAAAATCCAAGAACTGCCGTAAACGCGGCACCTGAAATTCGAGATCGGTGGCCCAAGAGCGGCCTTACGCCAGAACCCATCGCTTCCACATAAGGAAGGGATTCCGGGTTATTTCGCGCAAAGGCGTAAAAAACGGAGAGAGACGCTTCCTCCAGATTTCTCCCCCCGCACACCCCACCCCGAAAACAGAGGCAGCTCCTCCGCCATCCCTTCCTCCCCGGGGACACGGGCCCCAGAGGAATCAGGAGAGCGCCAAGGGGACGAGCCCGGGCGCCCGCCCTCCCCTCCCCTCTCCCCACTCCGCCCGAGGGCTCTCACCGCTAGATCCTGAGGGACGGCCCCGCTCATAGCCCGCACGGTCCCGCTCCTCCAGGCCCGGGAGGGCAGAGCAGGCCCAGGCTCCGAACCCGCCGCTTCTCCCTCGCCCGGACCTGCTACCAGCAACAGCAGGAGTCGCTTCCCCACCGGGGAGGCCGTCGCGTCTGCCATCCCTACTGGGCAGAAGCCGCCTCCGCCGCGGTTCTCGAGCCCAACAGCCTCCAGAGACACCGAGCGAGTCAGCGACAGCTCTCCCTCTGGGCCCCCCGAAACACTGCCCGCCCTGTTCCCGGCGTGCCCCGCGGCAGGCTCCGATTCATCCCGGCGTGCCCCGCGCTCGCCGAACCCTCCCACGGGTCTGGGCTCCCAGAATGCAACGCGCGGGACTCTTTATTTATTTACTTCTTTGCTCCCGGCATGCAACGCTGACCTTTTCGTTCTTGGAGGCTTCGTTTGTTCCGCCGTTCCCCGCAGGAGGGCGGAGGGGATAGTGCGTTGTACGCGGTGAAAAACACACGCGGGACGCGCCCTCCTGGCTCGGCCCGGAACGGACGCTTAACTTGCCCAGCGGTGTTTTACAATAACAGGCCACATGTTAATGGAAGAGCAGGAGTACAACCACTCTATATCGATTTTGTTTCCAAGGAGCTGGCGTTGGAAGGGGTATTACTTTGCTACTATGGTAATAGAGCAACGTAACAAATATCCATTGAATGCGGATTCAGGTGACTCAACTACACGTTATGGCCAAATGGTGTGGAAAACGTTAAAAATGTGTGTTTGTAGGCCTTTGTGTCAATTGATTCCTGGGCAACTGAACTAAGTCCCTGCAATTTTTTTGGCAGGATTTCAGATATTTGCCCTTGCCTCCTTCCTAGGGCTGAGACAACTAATTCAAGGTCAACCACCTGCTTCATCCACAAGGCAGGACCAGAAGTCACAGTCTCCTGGTTTCTAGCTTCATGTCTTAACCACTACCCCAAAGTAGCTCAGATAATTACAGTGGGAAATGAGCGATAGGAAGACTAGCCTCCGCATTTTTAAAGCAGGAAGACCACCATAATGTTTTACCTTCTGACCGAGTGAAAGATTGAGAGTTGTTCAAAATTTCATTTCTATGTTCTCAATGTGTAAAAGAATCTCCTTTTTCCAGATTATATAAATAACCTTTTGGGGTAGTAAAATATTTTCTTTCTGAAAAACTGTTTTATTTCTTTTATTTACATTATTACAGCTATAAGTCTTTACCATTCCCTTCAAAGTGAACTTTGATTTTTGAACCGAAAGCTCAATTTTCTGTAACAAATTGTTGGAAGATGCCACATCATCAGTATTAGTCGAGGTAGCCACACACTTAAATGAGAAGACCCACATAACCATAAACGAAATATTTATTAAAATATATTCAAGAAACTGTCAAACTTCTAACAAAAGCCAAGAGGGAATAGAAGGAAGAAAAATCTGTACAGGAAAATGTTGGAAATGCTTTTACATGCCTTATTAAGTTTCACAGTTTAGTTATTGTCTACAAAAATATATTTCTGAAACTCTTGAGTCCTCTATAAAAAGAAGCTGGCCAGCAACAGCAAATCTGACAAGCAGAATATTCCATAGGACAGAGTGAACTCCTCTTGCAGATTAACCTTGGCATGACCCAGAGCACTCCTGTCTTAATAACATTATGAAAAGACATTCTTTGGGATTAAGCTCCACATTAATTTTGAAGAAAGATTTAAAATGAATGTTCATTCCAATTTACTTCCATAGCATGCATAAAATTTGGAGCTGGGAGCTGCATGTCTAAACACATTAAGGAGTCACTGAATAATGTTTGGTATCGGGAGGAAAATTTAGCATTTATGTCCACTTTTACCCATGTTTGTGGTAAATGTTCTAAGAAAAACATCACAATGTGCAACTGGAGCACTTTATAATCAGACCTAGCATGTCCTGCCTTCTAGAACAGAAGTTTGATTAGCTGAAGTCTAAAACCTGATATGAATTCATATTTAATGCTACTCTGATAACCTTAAAATTTCTAAATTTCCCAAATATAGGTTTGGGTAATACTGGTTATTTTTGAGGATTTAAGATTTAAATCATTTTCCACCAGCAATAGGAGACTGTTGCAACTCTTCTACTGTTATTATTTTTCTAGTATGCCAAATAGCATATTTTCTAATCAAAACAAATATCTCGCTGTCAACCAGCTGAGATCTTCCCAGTATTTCTCTGTTTGGAGGTTTTATCTTATAAATCTTTAGAGGTATCCATGTGTAAAAAATATTTTTCTTACTAATGTAGGCTGCCACCATGAAGTGAGTGTATCTTACACTATTCCCTGAAACAGGCAAGATAGGAGACTGAGCAATCCCACAGCTTGGAACTTTGATCAGAAACCTTAAAAACAAAAGACAGGAGAAGTCAGCAACAAAGCAGTTGCTGATAAACTGTATTAGAAATGCAATGATTCTGGGGCTATCACTTCCCAAGTCTACAGTGGAACCATAGGCATCCATGGGTGGACAAATAGAGGCAAGTGACGAAACGTGCATTGCAATGTAAATGGAAGTACAAAAGCATGGGTCTTGGGTCACCATGTCATAATGCAAAATTCCTTCCTTGCGGCACAATGGTAGCAAACTATAGACATCTGTGGCTGTAACGTTGAACCTATAGGTTCTTAGAATTTAAAACTAGCTATAAAACCACAGTGATATTATATGGGTTGCAAGAGGCCAGTAAAATATACATCATTATCAGACTAAGAATATATAAAGACTTATATCCTCACGTCCAGGGCAGTATGTATTTGACATCATACAAGTATAGAATCTTTAGTATTAGAATTTAATATCCTGAGAATCCCAGCTTTCATTTTTAAAGCATAACAGTATTTATGCTTTTATGGTTGTAGCCAATAAACGTCATGTATTAACAAGTAGTGAAGTTGAACTAAAAAAATAGCATTCTAGGGCTTCAATTATCTTTCACAGTTCTCTTTTTCCATGGCTACTATTTCCTACAATCTAATTTTCATTTCCATCATCCTCCATTTTTATGCCTTCTCAGTCACAACAAAACATCTCAAATATGCTTATTGGAAATAACTATGTCTTTTATGCTTTATAGATCATGTTTCCACTTCAATGCATGGAATGTGAACATCGTACACACCATTAAACCTGAGCCAGGCTGTTACTAAATTGGAGAATACAGCTTTTCAAGAGATGTTGCAAAAATATCTGCAAAGCTGCAGCATCACATGCTGTGATTCCTTTTGCCACCTTTACCTGGTTCAAAGTTGTCCAAACAAAATTAATCCTGGTTTACATGCAGAATTGATGTTATCATGCTTCTAGTTTTTTAGAACGGGAAAGAAAAGTATAGAAAATTTATGAAGAGATGGGCAAGGGAGTGAGCCACCACATCACCACTCCTGATTCTTCAATCTTCTTAAGGGCTAGCATTAAATTATGCTTGCACCTCAATTCCAGTTTTTAATTGGTTAGAGATTTAGTACAAAGATTCAATAAAAAGCTGCATTTGTTGCTTTTGCCCTAAAAATTCTCTGAAAGTTCACTGAAGAGTCACTGAAAGGCCCCCTATACTTAACTGTCACATATGTAATACTAACTTGTTAATTTACCCCACCCCAGATACTAAAAAAACCTGAGCATCCCAAGAGGTATCTGAATTTTAAACACATAATCATAATCATCCATGCCATTATAAAGCAACTATGCCTCCCAATTATCAAAGCTTACACTATATCAAACACTTCCAACTTACATTCTAACATAACACATATCAAGGAATATACCATCTCAAGCAAAAACAAAATCAGAATATGATCAATATAAAAATTATTTTTTTTGTTTTTCTCCATTAATATCTCACTCATATTAAAGGGGATATGCACCTGCCAGTTAGCCACTAACATTTAAGTCTGAAGAACAATCTGAAGTTTGGGAATGTGCTAACCAATTATTAACGTTTAGCTGTAAGCACAGATTGAAGTGGGTAGGTATCTTACTTTTTCCAGATTGCCTGACTGATAATTCTGTTTAAAAAACCCACCACAAAGCAAATCAAGACAACTCCTAGGAAAGAAGAATTGCCATACTCCACTCCCCAGATTCATCTCTAAGCTGTATACTTAAGCAGATTGGTTAAAAAAACATATTTTTTCATGCTCAAAATTCCAAACAATGTAAAAATAATATATATGAACATTAATAAATATTTTGTTTCATGATGAAATATATACTGTGTAGACAATATGCTAAGGAAAAAGCAATTCTCCCCCCCCCCCCCCAAAAAAAATTCTACCCTAGTACTGCCTCTATATAGGGTTTAAATGCCTCATTTAAAACACAAGTTAGAAAACTCTCATAGAATAGAACAACTGCATCTTTCAGGGAGATGTGCATAGCTAGCTGCAGGCTTGAGAATAAGATCTGTTTATTTGTTTGTTGCAAGACAAGGAATTCAGAGAAGAGTAGGAGTTAAAAAAAAAGAAGATGATTGGACACACACATCCCTAATACATTTCATACTAGACAAAGTCAAAAGGGAAAAATCCTAGCTTGGCCTTCGAAGCTATAAAGAGACGGGTCAAAGAAACGTTAATCCTAAATTAAGGTCTAGGATTTTACCTTTTTTGTTGCTGCAAAGTTTGCACTATTTCTACGCAGACATCCTGTAACACGAAGTCTTGAGCTCTAAAATTCCTCCTACTTTCCAGCATGGAGCCGAATCCTCATTCCCTGAGCTGGGCTCAAAATCTCAATCATCTTCCTTACCGTAACCCGCCAAGCATCTTAACTATTAACAATTCAACTGATTTTCTGTAAATGTTTTAGGTACAAATTCCAGTCAGAATTCCACATCCACTCTGTGTTTTTGTAATTATTTATCCAGAGCCCTGGGAACAAATCATTCAACAACCACATCGGGTTAATGTAAGCAGGAAGGATTGAAGCACTAAGTGATCACAACTGAGCAAGGACTCTACTTCTTTCTATCAAGCAATCCAGATGCACAGCTTCTCCCACCCTATCCCAATACAGTGTTTTTATTACTTGTACCTGAGACGTAACTGATACTCAACATAAGAAATCATGTTAAAAACCACGCCAGTCATAGAAATCACTGGAATTCATGTGTTCATCCAGGTACTGTTCAGTTTGGTACTGTTTTCCTCTATATCATACACTGGAGGCAGGGGCCTATGAATTTGCATGTTAAAACTAAGCATTATCAAAATAATGAAAAATCACTACTTCGTTGCCCCAGGTAAAGAAAGAGATTCACCAAGAGATTTAAACTAAATTCATTATAAAAATACCTGTTTAAAGGCAAAAGCTAGAATTTGCCAATAATGAAATGCATTCTCCTGTCCGTTGAGGAAGCAGTCCAGGAGAGGAGGGGGTGTCACAATATGTCCTAAAAACAGGAACTTTCCCTGTTTTATATTAAGGGCTGAATAAGACAAGAGAGGTGCTACTGGTCAGTGGAGATTTCTCTGTCTGGCTCCAATTTGCTTGACTCTCCTGGAGAAGGAGTGTGTGGTGCAGAGTGAGACACAGAGGGAATGCTGTGAGCTACAATTCCCTCAACTGGTGGCTCCGGCAGCCCAGAGGTTCCTACTCCTACTACTCCTGGAGGAAACCTGTCATAAGAAGAAAACATATGGTAATTGAAAGTCACTTTGATAAGCATTCCTTTTACAATTTTACTGCTATAAATTCAGAGGTATGTATCTCACCTGTAAGCTGTAGCTCCATTAAGCTCTGGATGTACAGCTGCAGGATCAATGCTAGACCACTGAGCCGCTAAAAGCAAGTATTCCTTGTTAACACAGTTCCTCAAACCATCAGGTATGTGACCTATGTCAAAGTCCACAAATGAAGAGAGAGATTATGCCAACATCCATGCTTGTATATAAATACATATTCCAAAACATATCAAAAGTTCCTCTACCTTGCTAATTTGCAACAGGTGAACAAAGCAAAGAAAAAAATACACAGCAAATCATGCACACATGAATAATTTGAGTTTTCTCTGCAAAATTAGAGCCATTAAAAGATTCCTTGTTATGTGCCCTATTAGAGCAATAATTTAAAACAACTGTCCAAACAATCATTCCCTATAAAGGCAGTAGCAAATTGAAAACTGGATACATACCTCTGGCTCATGATTGTCCCCCTCTCCAGTAATTACACTTCTAATGTCCGGTAGAACAAGTAGAAGATTGTAATTAAAAATAAAGATTATTGTGCCCAGGATGGGGGCTTACAACTAAAAATGCAAGAATTCATTTTTCTCTCCAGATGCCCTGTGAACTCTGCAAATTGCTTTCTGCATATATTTAACCCTGACACTTAACTCTCCACAATTGTTTCAAAGGGGTGGGATGAGGGAGAGAGATATAGAAAAAGAATGGATATGCATCTCTCTCTCTGAGTGAAGTGTGTGAAATTAAAAGTGGTGCAGGCCTGCTCACTCTTGTTTTAATCCTACAGGTATGCAGCTCCTACTGTTACCCATGATTTAAAAGAAAAACCTTATAAATAAGCAATCTGTAGCTCAAGAATTACATTGGACTTTGGAGATGTAGCTGATCAGCACAAGAAAATACCATTGGGAAAAAGCTGAGTAGACTAGAAGCTAAGCAGCATCAAGCCTGATTAGGATTTGATGGGAGATTTCCAAGAAATATCCAGAGCTGTAAGCAAGTCTTGGGAATAAAGATATCCCAGACAGAACATACTTTGGGTCTCTTCTAAAAAAACTGTGTGTCCAAAAAATTACCAAGAATCAAGCTTGACTCAAAGGAGATTGCACTTTTATTCTTTCTGCCATTAATGATATGGAACAAAGCAATCTCCTGGTCATTTACTTCAGATTAATGTTTTCCTACTGCCAATGATAACAAACAGCGATTTAGAACAGTCACTGAAAGGAAGACAAGGAAGACTATATATGCACATAAACAGATCTGGGGAAAAACTTGTGACTTGAAAAAATAAAATATCCACAGTCAAAACTAGGGATCAAAAAAGCAGAGTCCATATATACCATGACACATAAAACACAATTGAAGAAGATGATCAAATTATTATTTTTTAAGTAGTTATTATTTGGTCACATAAAAATCGTGCGTAACCTGTTGCTATTACACAGACCTAGTCCAGTGAAGTCATTTGGGAAGCAACTACAGAGCTGGTTTTTCAATTACCTGTGATGGCTCTTCGGATCTCCTTAGCCGCATCCTCTCTCGACTCAATAGAAGCCTGTTCACTGTACCAGGCTGTGTGAGGAGTACAAATCACATTGGGAGCATCTTTTAGGGGCCCATTAGCAAAACTGTGATGTAGAGAAACAGGCATGTTTTGGATTATGATTGCTGGTGGCTCTAAGATGCAGAGAGATATGTATCCTATTGAAAACTGACAAAGGCCTGATAATGTAAATGTTACCTGAAAGGTTCTGACTCATGCACATCAAGAGCAGCCCCTCTGATCCTCCCTTCTTTCAGGGCTTGAGCTAGGCCCTTCTCTTCAATCAGACCGCCACGAGCTGTATTCACTAGAAAGCAACCTTGACGCATCTATATAGCCAAATATAAAAAGGGCCACTGAGATTAAATTACTGCACTTAAGCAGCAATATGAAAATGATCATTGTAAAATTCAAATGTATTTACTCATTTAATTCATTTGCGTCTTGCCACTGTACATATGTGATGCTGTATATAAATTAATCTAGCTTATCGAAAACTTACTCTTATTCTTTCCAAACTAAAGGTAACTTATATGAATAAAGAGCGTCAAAACAACTAAATCAAATAGTAACGAACATGAATAAAACCTCCATAAATCCTAACATATTTGTTCCAATGGACTTAACTTTTAACCAAATTTATTTTAAATAAAATATATACTACAGGCAGTCCCTGTTCCTAACTGTCTTTAACCCAAAATTTTATGTTAAGTCAGAACTCGTATTTACAAACAGACTGTCTATTACTAAAAATGATGGACAGCATTGTCCTTCCTTGGGCAGAGAAACTGCTGAAATTGCTCAGTTTTAAAAGAAATCACTAAAAATTTCGGTAAACAGGCTGCATGTTAACGATGTCTAGTTTCAGCAGTTCCTGAAAGTATTGCACAACTTCAATGGTTTGTCAACTCAAGGAAGGAGAATGCTGTCCGCCATTTTTAATAAGAGACAGCCCATCGGTATCTAGGGGTTGTCCTTAAGTCCGTTGTTCTTAACCAAGGGACTGCCTGTGGCTCAAAAATACAAATATTTGCACAACATAAGTTTTCCTGCTGTTCCAAAAATGAAGATGGACAAGTAGAGTGAATAATTTTTCACATAACAAATCCCAAAATATTTCAAGCTTCGTAACTCAGAATCAGCATCTTGAATTGGGCCCATTTAACAGGCCCTTTTTGGGTTCAGTATCACAGGATCTCTAATAGCTATACTTATAAGTGTTCTGATTGCTCCAGTTTAGACCAACTATACTTCCAGGTTCATTTTCATGAATAACCAAAAATAAATGGGCTTCTAGTAATCCATGTCACATTAGCCAATACTGGCAAAGGATATTCTCTTATTATTGAAACCACTTGTATCTCTGTGATAAAACTGAATCAAGAAAGTCCCAAATGTGCACACCTTCTAAGAGTGCTACACTCCCATTCATAATAGATTATCTACCTGCTTCTTAGATCTGAAAATTATCTGCCAAACATGTCTAATGATGTTTGTCATTAGAATTAAGTTGAAATCTGTGCCCCCATGCAACCCACTATTGTCTTCAAAAATTTATCTAACACCAATATGAAAATTACATCTAGTACTTGGCCAATGAACAGAGGCACCCCTCAGGGTGTGTGCTCTCTCTCCCTTGTTCTTTTCTCTTTTCCAATGACTGCACCTCAAGGGTACCTTCTGTTAAAGTTCTGAAGTTTGCAGATGATAGATAGGGTATTGGCCTCATTCGAGACAGTGATGTGTCTTCATATAGACAGGAGTTTGAACAACTGGCCCTATGGTACAGTTGCAACAGTCTGGAGCTGAATATGCTTGAAACCTCAGGCCATCACTCTGCTGAAGACTTATTTCTCACAGTGCTGCCTAATGCCTATGTATATTTTCCCATAGTATGGCTGTAGTATTATTATTTATCCTTATTATCTTTCTTACTCCTCCCTCATTGATATTATTATTATTATTATTCCGTTGCTTTGCATGTACACTGAGAGCTTCTGCACTGGAGACAAATTCCTTACATTATTCCTTAATCACACTTGGCCAAATAAAGTATTCGTCAATTCAATTGCTACATATAAACCTATGCATGGCATTACCTTCCTGAAATTTGCATGATGCCCCGCTCAGAGCAAAGCTGTACCTGTTTAATGGTGAAGTCATTGATGAGATGATGATTATGCTCATTTAGACTGCAGTGTAATGTGATGCAATCACTGTGCATTAGGAGGTCTTGCAAGGTGGCCATTCGCTGTAACCCCAAGGAACGCTCCACTCCATCAGGCAAATAAGGATCATAAAAAATAACGTTGAAACCAAAGGGTTTTGCACGTAAGGCAACTGCTTGCCCAATTCGGCCTTAAAAAAAGAAAAAGAAAATATGGGACTCTTAAACACAGCATAAGGCATTGGTTGTATTCACACTTAATACTAAGACAGGATTTGTTTTTAGACAAAATAAACATAAGCTGTCCAAATGCTTAACTTGCTTTTCTCCAATTTCTTCTACTAATACGCTTCACATATCTCTAATATTCTAGTCATGGTAAAGGTGGGTTTTATATATTTGTAGGAATAATGGTGTGTGTGTATGTGAGACAATTTACCTGAATGTTTGTGGTGGTGGAAGGCATATATTTAGGGATCTTTAATGATTTTGTGTTTTATTTCTTGGGATGATATTTGATTTTTCTGAGATAAGACTGTTGCCTTTTTTAAATTTGAGCTTCTAAGTTTTTGTATTTCTATAGAACACAATTAAATTTTGCCTGTGTTTGAGGATTTCTGTTTATTGTGGATATGCATTAATGAATGGGAAAACGTTTTGGGTTTTAATACAGAACTAAGCTACAATTCTATCACCTAGGAGAACAACAGAGTTTGTGTTACTGAGAGAAATAAAAATACAATAAATAGAAGTAATAATTGCATTCCAGTTTGGATGTGCAACTATCCAGTTCTAAGACAGGAAAGGTACTTCCACATAAGTGCTCTCAAAGTTGTCTAATGGTCCCAAGAAAATAGGTAAAATAATCACATATTTTTATTTATAAATAATACAGTTATTAGGAGATAACAGCTAGTGTTCTCCTTTTCCACTTTAATGACAAAATAACTTCAATTTAGAAAAAACATGCATCAAGCACAATGCCTACTCACCAGAGATGTGCAAAATACATTGATTTGGAAAGAGAATATTCCATTCTTTAATCAGTCGTGAGTTGTGCACATCTCTATTATTTATTCTCTAACTCTTTCAATTCACTGCTCTCCTTCTGAAATTGAAGAATTCCAGTACTTGGGTACACCTGACACTCTAAGATATTAGTTATTAGTTTGTCTGATTATCTAAGTATTAGCACATTAAGAATTATGTTAAAATGGCTCCATAATCTTGGAAGATTATTCAATAAAATAATTCAGGTATGACAAATTTCTAGTGTGTGTGTGTGTGTGTGTGTGTGTGTGTTCGTACATATACATTCATTAAAAAAATGAAAATAAAACACGTTTATTGACCGCCCATCTTACCATAGAGTAACTCTGTAACTGTTTTATGTAACAGTTACATAAAAACTAAAAGTTAAAAAGTTAAAAACAAATATTTGTTAAAACCAAATATTCAATTTTTCTCTCACCTGCAACAAACAGCTTTTCTAATTGTGGCTTTCAGAGTAAGCACAAATCCTAACTTTGCTACCAGGTTAAATGGAAAGCAATGGATTCCTTCGAATCATGAAAATAAAAAAGTAACAGGCACGTGAGGGAAGTACAAAAAAAACTGAAATGTTTGAATGTTTGGTAACACTAGAACATTATCCAAGCTACAAAAAGCACTAAACTGCTTACCAAGGCCAATGATGCCCAAGGTCTCACCACGGATACGTACAGCACCACCAGCCACTTCTCTGATTTGCTCCATACTCGAGGCTCTGTTTCCTTCTCGCATGGCTTGGTGAAGCCATGTAACCCGACGATAAAGGTTCAGGATGTGGCAGACGGTAGAATCAGCTGTTTCTTCTACAGAAGAGGAAGGGATGTTGCATACTGCAATGCCTAAGGAAATGGGAACATATAATACATTTTACTGGCCTCCTGATATAATCTCAGCATTTTGTTATCCATCTGATCCCGCACTTGAATTTTATGTAAGCCAAAATAGGAAGCTTTTCTTTGCCTGCCAATTATATTCCCTTGGAAGTAATCTATTGAGAATTACACACCACTAGTGAATGAGACTACTCTCTGCCTTCTTTTTCTTTTTTAAAATTCATTATATTTATTAAGTATTTTTCACAGAATAAGAGAATTCAAAGAAAAATGGAAAAAAATTAAAAAGGAGAAAAAAGATAAGGTTAAGAAATATGATTTCCAACATTCTTTTCAACAGATAGTTACAATCTTATAGTCCCTCCTCCTTTTAGATGTTATACAAGTTCCTCCAACCCCTCATTTTTCTTTTCCTTTCTCTTTCTACAGAATCTACTCTCTCCTGCTCTCTGTCTAACAGTTACTAAGAAAAGAGCAGGTAACCTTTACTAGATTGCAGGACTGATTATCTGCATGGGGCTGTTGGCTACATTACACCACTCAAATGGTAGGTTCATCTAATTTCTTTTATCCTGGCAGAATCTTCCTGGCCCGGCTTCTTGAAATTATTTTAATTGACTGAACTTGAAAGGACTTTCTACATTATTTGTTATGAAGTTACTTCACACACAAAAGAACTACTTCTCCTCAAGCATACCATAACTTGGGAATATTATTATTTTGGCAAAATTCTCACTTCAAGAAAGTATAAACAACAACAGGGGTGTCAAACTCGATTTCATTGAGGGCCACATCAGGGTTGTGTTTGACTTCAGGGTGCCGGGGTGGGTGTGGTCAGGGTGGGCATGGCCAGCTCAACATCACTCGTGTCAGGGGTACCTGTGGTGGCTGAGTGATAAGGCAGGACTTCCCTCAGACCCTCCCTCACTCTCATTATAATCTT
>JANHFL010002767.1:712212-723722 GCA_032468155.1 Oxyrhabdium leporinum | reverse complement strand
CTTTTCCTTCCCTCTTCATTCTTTCTTCCTTTCCCTTTCCTTAGTTTTAATTCCTTGCTCTCTTCCCATCTTTCTTTCTTTGTTTTTCCACTTTCCCTTTCTCCTTTTCTGTCCCTTCTTGCATGCTGAAATGCAAGAGGGGAAACATTTCTCGTTTTGTTTTTAGCTTGTTTTGCTAGCCTTCTGCCAGCAAAAACGGAGCTCAGGAGGGCCCCATTTTTGCCTGCAACAGCCTCCTGCAACCCTCTGCCAGTGAAAACGGGGCCCATTTTCGCTGGCAGAGGGTTGCAGGAGGCTGTTGTGGCTGAAAACAGGGCCCAGGGGGGTGCATGCGCCCCTCCTGAGCTCCATTTTTGCTGGCAGAGGCACCGTGGGCTGGTCCTTTGCTGTTTCCAGGGTGGCCCCACAGGCCAGATCAAAGCACCCTGCGGGCCGGATCCAGCCCGCGGGCCTTGAGTTGACACCCCTGTTCAAAAGGATCTCAATAATTCAGTACCAAAAAGGTGTATTGACTAGAAATCTGGACCTAAAGAAATTAGAAACTTCTTCAGCTCAGCCTCTCAAATACTGAGACAAACAAATTGACAAAATGTTAAATTATAGTTTTCTTTCTTCAGTTATATCAGGTTGATTTAATCATCTGAATTTAATAATCCCAGTTTATCTGAATAATTTAAATCTCATTTCAATATGTATTTATTTAAAACAGTAATATAAATCAGCACGAATTATCAGGGAATAAAAAGATTTTAAGACCGAAGAGTTACACGACTGCTTTCAAAACAAAGAAAGCAACCAATCACTTGCCTGAAGAAAGTGTGTACAGTATAGACGATACATGGGCTCCATTTATATTTATGCAAAAGCATATCATACTTATGGGTTTCAAGCCATGCTGTATGTTTTTAGCCAAGTAACTATTTTTCAGTTCTCTATTTCCAATATAAGAATAATAGCTTAAAACAATTAATATTCTTATGAAAACAATGTAAATTGATTTTTGTAAATTTTTCTTAATAGGAAATATTCCACTTGCCACTCAAAAATTTGATTTTTTTTAGTAAATTCAGCCCAAACCACAAAACTGAATATAGAAGAAGGATATACTCCCTACCCACCCACTCTTCAATATTCCTTTTTTTTATTGCACTGGGATCACCATACCTAATTCTGCAGCTGACTTGATATCCACATTGTCATAGCCACTGCCAATTCGCACAATGACCCGGAGAGCTTTGAACTTCTCCAGGTCCTGGCGCGACAAGGTAATGGTGTGGTACATCAGAGCCCCAACAGCTTCATTTAGAACCTAGAGGAAGACAGAACAGAATAATGCTTACTTCATAGCATTAGAACTAGTGAGCTCAGGATTCCACAACCTCACTTATTATTCAGCTTTCCACTTCTGATCGATGCTTTATTTGCTGTTCAATTAACTGCAAAGTACTCCAAGGAAGGAATGGAATGGAATGGAATGTGAAAGACAGAAAGAGAATATAATTGCTTCTACAAAAGGACAAACATCTTTATACATCTTTTCCTTCATGTCCTTTTAAATTCACAGAAAAGAGAGAAAGAAGTGTTTCACTCCCTTCCCACTGGCCTTTCATAATTAAGCAGAGTAGCAAAGTGCAGTATGCATTTTCCGCAAAATCTGCTAGACAAAGGACCACCCCTTATGAGTTTTTTTCCCATTGGTTTCCATAGAATTTGGTTCAAAATGAGGGTGGAAAGCAACTACAGGTAATGGCTAGCTCTCAAAGCAGAATTTATGAATTCTGGAACCAATTCATTTTTCATTGGAAAGTGAAATTCCCTCCCCTCCCCTTTTTTAAAAACACTTACCTTTTCATGGATTTCCTGAGTTGATTGTGCATCACAGAAAGCTACTGTGGCAACATCTTTCAGGATAGGCATTTCTACAGTGCAATCCCTGCCATCAAGGAGGGCAACCAATGGACGAGCTGGCATTGGACCATTACCAATAGGAGGCCTTATGCCTACAAAAGAAAATAGCATTATTCACCCACAAATAAAAATGAAAGGTGTACTTCTACTAGTCCCATTGCAAATCGATTATGGCATCCCAATATGTTAAGTTTTGGGAAAAATTCAGAAACAGTGTTAGATTACTGATAGAGAGCTTTTTATAAGTGCAAAAGACCTCAAATTCAAATTCTACCATTTTTCCAGTAAGATTGGGAAAGATACCTTTTTTTTAATATATAATAATAACACATTTATTACATGGTGAAGTACTGTCGATCATTTTATAGAACTGATTTACAATATGAATGTGTATGTATATGTATACACACACAGTCATTTTTGTAAAATTTCATTCCTCATATCTTGTAACTTTATCTCGTAACACCCCTTCAGAATATTCAAAATATTTGATGGTCTAAGTTATTCATTTTTGAAATTTACAAAAGTAATAAAATGGTATCATTTCAAATAAATTATCTGATTGAGTTATGGGTCTGAGTTATCATAAGCCTACATTTGTTAAACTGAGTTTTCAAAGAGCAACTTGTGATTTTTTAGCATTATTTCCAGTCATATTATTGCTTTCATAAATAAGTATTTTATGCAGTAAAAATTATTATTGCCTAATGTAGAGAATCCTTATATTTTAAACAGAAGATTCCTGTCTGGAACCCTTGAGGATTGCTTCAGTCAGAACAGAAATTACTGAACAAATAAGCCAATAGCTTGACCAGTATAAGGGATCACCCAGCAATGCTTTAAAAATTGAATGTTTCAGAAACAAAACAGCAATATGGAAGGTACTTACCCATATCTATATACAAGTATTGACTAAGTTAATAATTCTAACATATTGTGAGGAATGGAATAATTGTGATCATGCACACAAATATCTTTTATCAACCTTTCAGCATTTTATTTGCTTTCAAATCTGAATAACAAAAAAACAACCAAGAACCACTTAAGAAATGGTTATTACATCCAAAAAGGAACTCAACTTATTCTCTCCTAGCTAAGGAAATGATGAAAAACACAATAGAAATGCACAAATGTTTCAAGATACTATACTAGTCTTCCCAACAATGACATAACTCAAAGATGGACATTGAGTCCATAGTTCTCATTAAGTTACAATGCATTGGTTTTGCTTTAGCAAGATGTGTTAGTGTAATGTAAAATAAAATTATTATGAAACTGTAACAATAACACTGATGATATTACCTAATTTGGTAGTAAAACGTCTGCAAGAAAGCAACCAAGCTCAAAGGACACCAAGGACCTCGCAATTCAACCCTTGGCTACAAATATTCTTTTATCGCTAGCCAATTGTATTTATGCAATGAACCACGATTTAGCAAACCTTAGGTAAGTGTGATATGCTAACCCAACTAAATATATCATAAGTTTATATGCAATTAATATAATTTGAGCCCCAAATAAAATAAAAAAACCCCTTCTAATCTCTGGCTATTAATGAAATAATTCTTAGAGCAAGAGTCAAAAAGTTCTGGCTGGCCTTGTTAGCCAGACAGAAAATTATTGGGAAGTTAAGACACCTTGGCATGTTGCTTTTCTGTTCCAAACAAGCACCCAAAGAAGGCGGCATTCATCAGGCATAAAAGTCTGAAGCTAGAATCAGAAGAGCTTGCTCTTCTAGATGGAGGAACCTGAATCACGTTGTGTTCACTAATGGCTTTCTCTCAATATCGTAAGGGGCAAGTGTAATTATTATCTTCTATATGAAGTAAACAACACCAAATTGAGCAAAACTTAATGTCATAGATCTCTATGTACCTATCATTCCCTAGCATCATTTAGGCTTCAGTTCAAAGCAAGACTAACTTATATGCAACAATTTGCTTCCTTTAAATTATTTATTTTTCACTTCTTCAGGGGCAATTTTATTAGCTTTTATAGTATTATTATTACACCGTGTGTGTGTGTGTGTGTGTGTGCGTGTGTGTGTTGTAAACAGCTTCATAATCTGCCCGGAAAACTTTAGCTAGGTGCCGTAAAATATAAATATATTATATATAATACACAATTATACAATATATAAATATAATAAGTAATATCCTGCAGAAATAAAAAATAAAATAAAACAACTGGTCCTCAATTGCTACTACTTAACACAAGAAGGTGAAGGATAAAAGGTACAGACAATTCAAATGTGCTTCTTAGACAGCAAAAAACTGGTTTAGATTAAAAGGCTGAAAGGCTAACGTTTTTTGACACATTGTAACAATACGCAAGAAACCAGAAAACATACTTTTCTGCTTTTGAATGGCAAATAATAATTATCTATGGTATCTTTTGCAAGAGACACTTCACATACTCGGACACCTTAAAAAAAACCACTATTAGCCGTTTTCCTCCCTTCTGTCAAGTGGGGATCCTGAGGCTATCCGGGTTCATGGGGTACCACAAGAGCTGAGATAAGTGGTCTCCACCAAGGGAAGAGGATACAGACCGTGGTTTTTAAGTAACGGGTCGGGCCTGGCGGTGTAATCTGGGCATCTCGGTCTACGGGCAGGGCCGTAACTCGAGGATCCCCTTCCCCCGCCCAAAGAAAGGATTAGCTCACAACGCCTCACAGCAGAGGCGGGCAGGCGGGCGCAAATGCCTCCACGAGCAGCCTTCTGTCACAACACCACGTGGAGGGAGACTGGGGACACGAGGTCCCCGAATCGTCCCGCAGCTTCCCGACGTTTGGAGAGTTCTTGCCGCCCGGTTCTTGCCCGCCATCCCTCCATTCCGAAGCTCAGGAAGTTGGGGTGGTGGTGTTTTTTTTTTACCTTCGCAAATGCGGTCCAGCCTCTGGCGCTTCACTTTGTGCCTGTCCATGGGACCCACCGAAGACGGGCCTGGGGGAGACTCTTGAGCCGGAGAGCGGCAGCGAGGCGGGAAGAAGAAAGCCGAGACCTGACTGGGTGAGCGGAACACGCGAACTCGTCCCCCGCCGAGAACTGGCGGCGGCGGAGGCGGCCTGGGCCTCCTAAGTCTGAGGTTGTGTGGGGCGAGGGAGGGCGGGAAAAAGAGCCAGGCCGGCTGGCCCGATGAGCCGCAGGATCCCGCTGCCACCTCCTCCTCCTCCTCCTCCTCCGGCTGTCTCTTCCCCGCCGCTGCCCTTCCCCCCCTCCCCTCACCGGCCTCCGAAACGGAAACGGAAGGGCTGGGCTGGGGCCTCGGAGAAGAAGATTTCCCGGCACAGGCCCGACGGGAGCGTATCGGGCTCTGCAACCATAGAGTCGCTTCTGAAAGTTTCCCACGCTTCCGGTCCGCTCTCGAGTCGTAATAAATGCGGATTCCGTGGGAAACGATCAGCGATATCGGGTGATGTCAGCACAATATCAGCGATACGTTGCCTTCTGCTTTTCTTTTCCTCGTTTGATTTTACCGTGGCGACGAATCCGGCGTTTTATTTCTGTGGGTGATAAGCTGTGTAAGGTTGAAAAATATTAATAGGGCTCTAGGGCTCGCAGAGCTGTGTCAGAGGGAGGAAAATTTGAATTTACTGAATTTATGCATAGTAATCTTGTAATAGCGTAAGTGGTTCCCCCCCCTCTAATTAAATAAAATGTATAATATACATTTCATGCAAAGGAGTGTATTAAAATACATTTTTGTCTTCATTCCTTTTCTTTCAATAATGAAACCACAGGCTTGAGATAACATACAGCATCAAAAAACTGTTCTCATGTACATTTTTGTATATCTGGCAAACAGGAAAACGTTAATTCTTTTCAATGGAATAAAATAAAGCTTTATAGTCAGACAACAGGATAATATTTCTTGAATTCAAAAGCGAAAGGCAAAATGCTTACTTTTGGAAAAACTCTTCATTGAGAATGTCTATGCAATGTTGAGTTTAATTTTGCTGCTTTTCTGTATCTTCCTATATTAGGCTGTAGATTAGAATTCTAAGATGACAAGTAATGTGGATGAAAATTCATCCTGTAAAAACACTCAACAGGATTGTAGCATGATTTCAAATTACTGTATTTTTTATTTTAAAAAATCAATCGCTTTGTTATGCTTATATGTAGGACTTTATTAAGTATATATCATATTTTCTTTCTTTTAAATAAAGGTCTCTGAGTGTTGTGATCTGGGACAGAGCAAAAAGCTTGCCAAGAAAAGCAATTTTGTCAAATTGCTGACAAGGTTTTCTTCCTGTCTCATGTTTGACAGGCTTATCATCCCATCTTAGAGACATACAACTCCCTTTAGTAATTTCTTTTTATTTTCTTTTAATACAAAAGAAACAAGCAGACAAAACCCCTTTATCCTACCGCCACTTTCCCTTCTACCCCCACCCCGCTCACCCACCCTCATCCAGGAGTGCAGCCTCCCTTTGCTGCTGACTCCAAAGTCAGTTTTTCAAGGAGACATCCAAAATGCTAGTTCTCTTCAATCAAAGTTAGATCCAGATCACTAAAGTCTGGTTGGAAGAGTGTCCTTTTGCTTGCTAAATTCCAATTTATTTGTCTTGCTGCTTGTACTGCTGCTGCTTCTTCTTCTTCATCATCCTCTTCACTTTCACTGAGCCCCTGGATACAATTATTAATGGGACTGCAAGGAGCTGAGGGTGATTGTGGGCTGCAAGTCAAGAGCCATGATGGGTAGCCACCTTCCTCAGATTTGTCTAACTGACAGACTTCCCCTGCAAATGGTTTCTGTCAAAAAAATAAAGAAATGTATATTTCAATATATTTATCTTGTGTTCTAATGTCAACTTATAGGCATACACACGGTTAGGAGAATTGAAACATTAGTATGACTTAATGTAGTGATTGCTCAGTTCCAGAAACTAAATATCATTATCAAAATTGCATTATTATATAAGAAGCTGCTGTTATGACTAAATACCAGAGACATTTTAAGTGTTCGGCTTGCTGGGATACAGACATAAATGTTCAAAAACTGCTTTCATTAACAAACCAAATCTGCCAAGTCTATGGCAAGTAGTGCTCCTATGCTTTCTAAAACATTCCAGATACACATAACCATTTTTTCTGTTGACATCTCTACTACTCCTAGGCTATCTCCATTGTTTTATCATAGTATTTTATCTATGGTCTCTCCAACCTCTGGCTATAGATTGCATTACAGATAAACCAGCAATCACTTGTTCAAAGTTATGATGGCAATGAATGTGTGGTACTTATGATCAGTCCTTGAAGTTCCGTTTTGTCCCAATAACCATGTGATCATCACTTGTGACCTTCCCTGCCGGCTTCCCACAACCAAACTCAATGGGGAAGCTGGCAGGAATGGCTTCTTCTACTTTTTCCTGCCGCGACTCTGCGGTACCCACCTGCGCCTCGCCACACCTGTGCTGAGCTGCAGCAGCCACCTGTGTATTCTGCCCTCCAGAGCACCAATCCCACCCCATGTCCAGCCACGCCTACATTGAGCTGCAGCAGCCACCTATGTTCTATCCAGAGCACTCACCCTGCACTTGAATGTGCTGCATCAGCCACCCATCCACCGTTTGCAAGCCACCTGGGATTCATGACTTTTTGTCAGCTTCCCCACTTATTTTGCTTGGAAGCTGGCAGAAAGTAGTGAGGAAAGTAGTGAGGAGGTCCTGACTTAACAGCAATAGGGACTACCAGGATCGCCATTGCCAAGCAACACGGTCCTACAACATTCCACTTTACAACCATATCACTTCGTGACAAATTCCAGTTCAATTACCATTGTTTAAAAGAGGACCCACCTGTGGACTAATCCCAAAAAAAATAATCAGGATTTTTTCATTAAGGATCATTGGGTAATTTTTTGCTTGTGAATTCAAAAGAAAAAAAAAACCAGGACCTACAGTGGAATGCTTCGTTCTAAGTATGAAGAGTAGTATGAACTGTCTTCAGCTACTTTGGTTCTAATTCTCCCTACTCTGTATGAATGGTTTCAAATAACCATTGGCTCTTCTAACAATAAATTAATATCCTGCTATTACAGGTTATTATAAATCCCAGCATTCATCAAGACAAAATTATTTCACTGATGACATTACCTAGTTTGTCTGCATGAAAACATGTCTGCATGAAAGCAACCAAAAGCACCAAGGACTCCTCAAAATTATTTCAATATAAGTGCCAATGCAAGTCTCCTCTTTGGAAGGATCTGTTTTATATAAGATCTGGTCTGCCATTTCTAATAAATATACATGGAGCAAAGTCCTCAATTTGTAACCACAATAGAGACCAAAAAAGTAGTTAAGTAGTGCAATCGTTAAGTGAGGCATGATGTGACAGAACACAATTTTACTTTTCTTGCCCTGACATCACATGACTGCAACTTGTGACCTTCCCTGTTGGCTTCCCAATTGATTGGTTGGGAACGTCGCAAATGGCAAGTGACTGCAGGATGATGCAACAGTTGTAAATGTGTGATGGTTGCCAAATTGCCAAATCGTGATCACGTGACTATAGGGATGCTGCAGCAGTCATAACTGCAAGGACCAGTCATAAGTCACTTTTTCAGCGCTGTAATAACTTCAAATGGTCACTAAACAAATTGTTGTAAATTGATGAATTTTGTTGGTGTCATATATAGGTAGTCCTCAACTTGCAACTGGTTGCTTAGTGACTCTTCAAAGTTACGACAGCCCGGCTTCTTCCCATGGTCATATTTTGGGCTTAGCAATTGGCCCACATCCAGGGCCGTTTGCAGCATCCCATAGTCATGTGACTGCAATTTACAGTGGGTTTTTTTCCTGGAAACCAGGATTTAAATTCTGGGTTCCAGCAAACAACACCCATTGCAGACAAATGGGTTTGTTTAACCATGGTGGATTCACTTAACAACCACTGCAAAAAATATTGTAAAATGGGTTGGTCACGTGATGACCCTCTTAATGACTGGCACAAACTTGCAACCGTATTTGCAGGCTCAATTACAGTTATAAATCGAGGACTACCTGTAGATAATCCCCAATATTTTCCAGTGTGTTGTACTCATTTTAACGGATTGCTGAGCGCCATATAATTGTTGAATGCAATGTGTTTTGCTACATAGAAAAATCCAATTTTATTCCAGTGGTTTTTCAGTCTTTTTACTTCCCTGTCACTTCACCTTTTCACTGAATTTCCAGGGAGGTTTCGATCAACATCTTGGCTACAAAGCCAAGTAAATCATGCTTCCTTTCTTACCTGATTCATCTTGTAGAAATCAAGTGAGGGCCTATGCCACCTCACATCCTCTTCATGGCGCCGCTTAAGACCACATTTCCTGGTGTCCAAGTCACAAGGCTGTGAGCGGCTGCGAGGGAGGCTGTGCTGGTGCCGAAGGAGCTCTGGTGTGGAAGTGGTAGAGCTCTGGGGGGATGGCAAGAATCTGACCGGTGACAGAGAGAAACGGCGTTGCAGAGGGTAGGGCTGCAATGTCTCTCCAGTCTCCCATGGTACACTTGCTGGCGATTCTCGAGACAGAGCCAGACTGAAAAATGGTGGGCTCCTGCCACCAACAGCACCATCTTGAACACACTGATAAGAGGCACTGGGGACTGGATTGAAGCAAAGTCTGTTGGCTTCCTGAACCAGGTTCTGGGATTGTACTGCTAAAGTGTCCACTCCACTGGTCTCCCGACGTTTGATATGTGTCCACACTTTGGAGCCCAGGGGTCTCCAGACAGCTTGCCAGCGGGAAAGATCTTCGGGCACTGAGAGTGAACGACAGTGTCTTTTGGTAGGGGGCACAGAAACTTTTTCTGAAACTAAAGAGTTGGTGGCCAGTGCTTGGGATGCAAGATTGTTCAGAGGACTGTTTTCTGGGCTGCAAGTTGGCAAGGGAAGGCTTAGGCTGGACTGTTGGTAAGGAACCGTGTTGTCTTGGAGATGGATCTTTGGACAGGGAGCTAGGTCCCTCCATGAAGTCCCCTCTGTAAAGAATAACACAAGGCAGGAAATTTAAAATGAGAGGTGCAACTTAGTTAAATATTCTATGACATACAATTTAACAAAAAGATACTGGATTCCTCACATGAAGTTAAAACATCGTCCAGCCTGCTCCTTTAAACATTTTACATATATATTTTAACAACAACTGTAGAAGAAAGATCTGCCTAATACAGGGGTGTCAAACTCGATTTCATTGAGGGCCGCATCAGGGTTGTGTTTGACCTCGGGGGTCTAGGGTGGGCGTGGTCAGCTTGATGTCACTTGTGTCAGGGAGCGCCTGTGGTGGCCCGAGCGCTCTGCCAGTGAAAACGGGCTCCCAAGCTCCTTTTTCAGCTGCAACGTCCTCCTGCAGCCCTCTGCCAGCGAAAACGGAGCTGGGGGGGCATGCGTGGTCCCCCAGGCTCTGTTTTCAGCTGTAATGGCCTCCTGCAACCCTCTGCCAGTAAAAACTGAGCCCGGAGGGCCACACATGACCCCCCCCAAGCTCCATTTTCCCTGGCAGAGGGTTGCAGGCGGCAGTCGTGGCCAAAAACGGAGCTCGCAAGGGGGGCTTATTATAAATTTTATAACTCTTCTCTACCTCCATTAAAATGTTTAACTTAATTCTCCAGCCAAATATTCACAATTTGTTCTTTCTAGTCTCTTAATTATGATATTGGTAGATAAATAAGAGGTTTCCGAATTAAAGATGTGATTATTTCTTACTATACTGGAAAGGAGATATTTAAGAATCAAAGACAGAATAATGCTTCTCGGAGAAAAATCACACGTTCATAGAGAAGTAGCAGCATACAGAGAGAGGTTTTTATCATCTATATCTAGATAATACCTCCTCTATGGCCTGCAATCAGCTCATTGGTGATTAAAATCTAGAAAAAACTTCCCTAGGTCAATGGAAGACTTCAAAGAATTTAAAAGCTACAAAGAACCAACACTGGATGGAATCATTGGGAGAGCTGGAACCTGGGTCTGGGAAGTATGGAAAACACCAAATAGACTGTGCATGGGTATAACAAGATCCAGAGATACTATGAACAAATGGCATTATCCGGTAGCTTTTGCCATTTGTGATTGTGGTGACATGCAGACAACACCACATATGTTAACCTGTTCTTTGTGTCCTTATCAATGTACACTTGAGGACCTCATGGCAGCACCACAGAATGCAATTAATCTTTATTTATTTGTTTGTTTATTTTATATTGCCACCTATTCGCCCATGGCAACTCGAGGCAGCTTACAGAATATAAAACAATAAAAATTAACAAAAAGAATCAAATAAATTAATAAAGTACAATATAACAAAATCAAAATTTAATGGGCTTCATCCCACTCTGGGTTCCCCAGGGCCGCTGGCAGAACCAGGTCTTCAGCGCCTTCTGCAAGAGTATTAGAGTGGGGGCCATTCTAATTTCTGGGGGAATTATGTTCCAGAGAGAGGGAGCCACCACAGAGAAGGCCCTTCTTTGGGTCCCACCAGATGCATCTCCCTTGGGGATGGGACCCGCAACATTCGCTGCCTCCCTGCTCTGATGGGTCAGGTAGATGTGACCGGCAAGAGACGGTCCCTCAGATAACCTGATCCCAAGCCATGAAGGGCTTTAAAGGTGACAACCA
>JANHFL010002767.1:671574-709838 GCA_032468155.1 Oxyrhabdium leporinum | reverse complement strand
TAAGCAATACTCTTACATCAGTATATTAATCCAATATACCTCAGAATATTGCCCCCACAATCCGGGTCCTCATTTACCATAGGAAGCAGCTAATATGGATACTGCAGCATCAAACTATTGAGAACTTCCAATACAAACGTACAGAAATAAGAAACCTACAGTTTAAACCTACTAAACTTTTAAAACTTTTCCCTCCTCTAAAGATTGCCTGAAAATAGTAGTTCCTGTTACTATTTAAACATTCTTTCAGCTTTTATCACAGAGATCACTGATTAAAAATGAACATTTGCTAATTTGATCAAAGGTTCATTTAAGAAGTATCTCAAATACACAAGGAGACCATAAAGTAAGTTTATCTTGTTAACTACGTGCTTCATTTAGAAAACATAAGAAAAAAAAACCAAGAGATGTAGGCACAAAGGGTGGAAGTCCAGCCAGATGTTCTTACCAGGCGCTATCTGGAAGGGGCTGCCACAGCTGGCCACATTAGCATGATCGGGCAAAGGCTAGGAAGGGAAACACAAAGAGTCACCATATCACAGCAAGGACCAGCACTTTATAAACATGTTTAGTTCTGCAATTCCCACCATTAAGCGTTACAACCCAATTTCATTTATGAGATTCTAACAGCATTCAAATATGATGCCCACTTCCCAATTCCTACAGCATTATCTCTAAGTAGACAACATTTAAGTTTTATCCCAAGGGAATCTTTCTAATATTTCAATTAAACTGAAAGCTGAGACAGTTGGAACAAAATAATCAATCAGAAACTATGATTTACTCAAGCTTGATCACTACACTTCCATACCATGCTGTCAACCATAAACTATTAACTATGATGTTTGACAGTTTTAAAAATTTTCCATTTATGCTTTTCCCATATTAGATTAAAATTTTAAAGATACTTCCCTACCCCACTCCAAAGGAAATGTGAAAATGCCCGTAAAAAAATAAACTTTTACATTTTATCCATGAAATTAATTTACTTGTTTAGTTGGGTTCCATTTTTCTTTTTTGTATCATTAACAATGACAAAATATGCCTGATTGAATTTCATGTCTGGCAGAAAATTGGTGGAAAGTGCCATTTATGAAACCTTTATTCCTCCCCATCCTGTAATGGCTTGCTTTCAAATGCTGACAGACTAACATGTAGCCGCTTTACAGGGGTATATTTTGTATTCCAGATCACTAGTTTTCTGTTGCATAGCTTCAACTACTCAAAGAACATTACAAGAACAAATGATTGTACCTTTCCTGCAAAAGCTTCATTAGGCCACATCCCATTCTTGGAAGTCTACACCTCAGTGTTCAAACTTCTGGATGGAAAAGATAAATTCTGTTCCTGGCTGCACCTGCAGGGACTTTGTGCTGCTATAATGTATTAATTTCCAGGCAGGTTCACCATGGACTCCAGACCTAAAAAGAATCAGGAAGCACATGCTTCATATTCCACTGAATCACTCCCTTTTAATTTATATTTTGATACAGGAGTCCTTGGTTTTTCAAGTCAGGTCAGCTCTCCTTAGGTTACAAGGATAGTCTGTGGAGGGAATTTCTTTGCACAGCTGTTTCTGCCCCTATTAAGAAAAAAAAACATGGAAAAGGTACAGACCCAGAAATGCTTTACATTAAATAATTAGGATGACTGGAAATTAAGAGAAAAGACATGCCCACAAGCTTAAAATTGGTGGGAGAATAGGATGGCCTTTACCCTGGTTCATCTTATCCTCCAGTTGCACTGTTGCTAGATCAGGAGACTCTGCTCACAGGTACTCATGCTTTAGCATCCTCTGTCTTGTTGCAACACACTGTACATGGGGCTATCTTTGGAAAGCATTCAGAAGCTTCAGCTGATCGATAATATACCAGTATGCATAGTATTGCGTGTACCAAAGTTTGCCCATGTAACACTTCAGATGTGTGAGCTGTATTAATGTTCCCAGTGTTCTTCCAGGTGCAATTCAAAGTGCTGGCTATCACCTTTAAAGCTCTACATGGCACAAGGCCAGATCACACGTGAGCCTGCCTGTTTCCTTTCATTTGTGCCCATCTCACCAGATCTGGCAGAGTTGAGCGTGCGCTGGATCCCTTTAGTGAAACAGGGTCCATAGGTGGACATAAGGGACATTTCTTTTCTGTTGCAATGTCTGCCCAGTGGAACAACTTCCCCTTGGAAGTCAGGATGGTACTGACCCCACTGGCCTTAAAGAAAGCTGTAATAAAACTAGTTTTTCTCATATAAGCATTAGGGCTAAGTTGTTAATGGAGTTTGATGTTAGTGAATTTGATATTGAGGATTAGGTGTGAGATACCGTGACTTTCATATTCTGCATATTTCACTGGTTTTTTTTGCATTTCTATTTATACTGTTTTATTGTTTTGCACTGTGACGTGTCCAGAGTTATTTGTTTAAGATCAGTGACCATAGAAATGTTATGAATAATAACCCTTAGAAAACAAGTAATTTCATATAACTATTTCTGCCATAGAGGCTGCATTTAGAAGCCTCTGACATTTAGCATGGAATGGTTCTGGCACCAATTCTTGTCAATGTATATGTGCAGTTATTATAGCAAAGTATTTGCTTAACGGTCATCCTAAGGAAGCAATACACCTGGTATTTATTCTCTCAAGTAACAGAATAGTGTAAGATAGGAACAGGCAAGTAGCACCATCAGAATGTGATGGCAACGCTGGTAAGAGCAAACAAAACCAGGAGGTGAGAAAAGCCTGAAATAAACACAAGTTTTTCTAATTTTTCTAATTTATTCTATCATGTCATCTTAATTTTGTGAAAAGAGAATAAGATAATACAAGCTGCTGCAACAAACTAAACTCCTAATACTTACGACAGGCTTATTATGTGATCCAAGTAAACAAATTTATACTTATCTGAAATTTTCCTTCTGCAAACTCCATAATTTTAAGAACTCTGTTACCAGTTCACAGAATATCTCTTACCCTTACTATTCTTTAATAAAATTCAGTCTGTTTTCCCCATAAATGCAATATAATTGTTATGCTAAATCAAAGCAGAGAAGCATGTGGTTCAGAACTTATTTTAGCAGTGGCCAGCCAGAAGGCGAAAAAAATGTTGTAAGTAGAATATATTAGCAAAATTCTTCCATCTGTTGTGACTACAGCTACCTGTAGTGTATTATTTATGTAGAAGGCATCATCATGCAGTATTAAATTCCATATGTTCACATCTATACATAAAATATCTATACATAAAATTCCACATGTATCACATATATACATAAAATAGCCTTTCTGTTCTTAAACAGGCTACCAATGACATTTTACTAGAGAAAGAGAATCCATTACCTACCACTATGAAATTTAATACCAGCTGACACTAGTAGTTTGATAAATACACAAATACATGTGGTGGGTAGGTAGAGCAGGGAAGAGCCTAATGGTGTTTCTATTGATTTTTTAATATTTAAAAACTACTTGTTCCATAATCTCAAAAGTAAATTAGCCTAAGCAAGTGCTTAGGAGATCAAAAACTGCTTCAGGTCTACTCAGTTTTATTCTTTCAGCAAAAAAAAAAATACCCTGTTGTTGAATGACAGGTTGCTAATTGCTCTTTTTTTGAGTTACCTGTTGCCCATCTCAGCTTTATGTGTATTTAAAAAAAACACTTAGGCATACAGGTTACAGGTTCTCACCCATCTTTTCACATATTTGCTTTTAAAAACGTTCTGTATCTCCTGATTATTGAGATGAGGTGTTGGATAAACTAAGCATGAAAAATTTCACAGACACTGATACTTGCTCTCTCTGAATAATGGCCTCTTTAAAAATATCACAAATCTACTGCAAAGATACTGGCAGTTTTTGAAGTTATTTTAGCTTTTTCAAGGTGCAGAAGTGAAGCACATATTATCTGACAAACAAAACTAGAGCTCCAGAGAAGATGTAAGTTGCATAATAAACTCCATTCTGTCTCTACAGAATCTAGCAAAACTACTGGTTCTTACAAGTAGTCCTCATTTAGTGACCACAGCTGAGACGGCAACTTGGTTGTTAAGCAAAGCGATTGCTAAGTGGATGGTTTATTGATTGATTGGTCTTATGACCATATCAAAAATATAAAACAAAAATAAAATACAGGATATAACTCCAGGGTAAAATAGGCAAAAGGAAAATACAGTAATAAAATACACGTGTGTTAAATATTGCTAAATGAAACCATGACTATGTTTATGATATAACTTTAGCTTTTCTTTGTTTTCCAGACCTGTGAAGGTCAGAAATGGGAAGATTGGTAATAAAGTTACTTTTTCATTACCACTATAACTGCAAACAGACGCTAAACGAGGCAGTCACTAAAGGATTGTCTGTTATTTAACATAAATAAGCCGCCCAGAGTCGCTTCAACAGTGAGATACTGCTGCATATAATTTAATAAACATAAAACAACAGAATCTTTTTTAGCTCATACAATAGGCTTGCACTAGACCGATAAATAAAAGTATCTATTTGAACTGCAAACTTATATCCTAAAGCTGTTTGTTAACTTCTCCTCAGTTTCAACAACAGTGTACCCCATAACATGGGCAGGAAGCTGTTCAAGATAAAAAGTTCAAACTCTCCTGATCCTGGCATCTGTAGTACCTTGAAGTTAGTACAATATTGTTAATATATAAGCAATATATATTATAAAGAGAAAAATCATACCAGGTTGATGCTGAATGATACACATTTCAATTTCTCCAAGCTCTGCTTTTGTCGCCGCTCAGTTATCAGTGTGATCATGGCTTCTTAGGAAGGCCTGGCATTTTCTTGAGACTCTAGTACTTGCCAGCCTTCTGCGTTCCTCAGCAAGTCCAGCTGTGTTTAATCATCATCAGTTACCATATCTGCTCATTCACAATCTAGCCAAATTCCATGTCATTCTCCTGACCCCTGCAGGAAACAGATATATTAATGCATCTTACTTGTTCAAGTCTGATCTGTTTCTTAAAACCTGAATGTGCACATTATTTTCTTCCTTGTATAATCCCTAGCTGCAATACGCAGGGAGAAAGCAAAGTCTGACAAGCAAATCAGATTGCAAAACAGTATGATTTCTTTCTTTTACTAAAAAATTCAAGGGTTGTGTGTGTGTGTGTGTGGAGGGGGGGGGGTTCTGTGTATGTGTATTCTGTCCCAAAGAAGTCCCAGAAGTCAGCCAGAAGCATCCAACATTCTCTTAGCCTCTTAAGCAAGACTCAACATCTCGTACGGTAACTTCAGTGATGAATGAGGCTAAATACCTTTTTGCTCTTTTGACTGTGATTCCTGAAAACTTACAGTACCATAATTTATCATTCAAAGGAAAAGTCTTAAACACTTTCAAAAACAGTTTAAAATCCCACATAAACTAACCCTCACTTACACATACCACATAATCCCACTAAATATTCAAATGCTGTAGATACCGGTAGAAGTGATTGGCACAGTCATCAATGAGTTTCTTGCTATCTGGGAATTTGAACCACCTGCCTGTCTAAAATCACCCATCAGTTTCATTTTTAATTTCTTTTTTTAAATGTTTCAACAGACTCTCCTCCAAAGTTCCAATGCCTCATTTTGTGGTACAAATCTAAGAAGCTAGATTATCTTTTCTTATTTCAGTATTTACATCTCACCCCAATGAACCAGATAACCAGTTAATGAAAAGAATTAAAACAAGTGCTAACTCCATAAAATTCAAAATATTTTTAAGAGTTCTGATTAAAAGTAGTGAACATTGAATGGAAATTAAAAATAAAAATGGTAAAAACTAACTATCAAAAATAAGGCAGTCAAATGATCATTAGCTACTCCTCAAATGCTCACTGAAATAAAATTCTCTTTACCATCTTCCTCAAAATAGATATTGCGGAGGTAGTCAGGGCTTCTGAGGACAAGCTAATTGTCTTGTAATGGGGCAGACAATAAGAAGACATGTCTCCAGGCTCCCACCCCCTCACTCTAATGAAGAAAGGGATCCCGAGTATCCTCTCTCAGCTTTAATAAAAGCAGATTCTGTTTGGAGGAGACATACCTTAAGATATAGGGGCCAAAATCCACGGGACTTTATAGTTTAATACCAAAATATTGAACTGTTACCCAGAAACCTAGTGGCAATCAAAGCCAAGCCTGCAAAATAAATATTCCATGCTAAAACAGCTCTGATCTGTTAGCAAGTGGGCAGCTCAGCAAGTGAGCAGCTTCCAAGTAGTTTTCAAAAGCAACAGACTAGCCTTGAGGTGCTAAGGGCAGGAGTTACTGTAATCAACTTTTGTGCTCCAAAAAAAGGCTGCAACTGGAATACCAGCTGTAGGTGACTAAAAGACAATTTCTACTTGCTGATCAACCAGGAACCACGCGTCCAGGAGAACTCCAGGATTTGCTCCTTCAGGGATAGACTCTCTCAGTCTCCAACCACAGCAATCTGACCAAGGTAAAGGACTGATCACAATATCTTCTAGCTTCTAGCTCATACTTCATCTATCCTGAGGTAAAGGCTTCTTCCACATGAGTCAGGCCAAAAAAGTCTGAGACAAGCCTATGATTGCAACAGAAGCTATGAATTCCTGATCCCATCCAGATCACATGTTCAGGGCATGGAAACTGAAGTCCACCAGCTACCTCCAGAGAGGAAGAATCGAATACCAGTCTTTTAACTTAAGGAGGGAGGACAGTATGCCAACAGTATACCTAATTTTTCCCAAGTCAACTTCAAAGAGTATCATTTGTGGGGCAGGGCATTTGGTGACAACCAAGATCTCTTGTAAGGTCATCATTACCATCAACCCCGTGAGCCTTGGAGCCATAGTTACAGAAGCATTCAAATTTAGACAGAACTACATACCTTTCTTTGCCCAATCAGAATCATTATCATGCCAAATCTAAACATTCATCTACCCTTTAATGTGGAATGTAGTTTTTTTATATAGGCTTCTGGTATTCGCGAACAGAGGCCTTAGACCAGGTTGTTAAGTAATCTGGTCTCCCACACCCATAGAAGAGGTAATTGAGTAGAAAAATGGATTGGCACCAAAATGGCAATCCCATCTTCTCCTAAAAGGAGCCGTGGTGCCACAGTGGTTAGAATGCAGTACTGCAGGCTACTTCCACTGACTGCCAGCTGACAGTCGTTCAGCAGTTCGATTCTCACTAAGGTTGACTCAGCCTTCCATCCGAGATCGGTATGGTATGCTGACTCTATAAACTGCTTAGAGAGGGCTGTAAAGCACTGTGAAGTGGTATATAAGCCTAAGTGCTATTTCTATTGCTAAAACATCCTGCTCAAGGCATACCTTCCTCTGCTATCACAGTGGTAATTTGACATGCTCTTAACACTCCACCCTTAAGGTCTCAGACCTCCTGCCCCCACCATATTTCCTATATAATTAGCTGTCCGGAGTTAATTTATATGGGTAGCCATATAATCCAATAAATAAATAAATAGCTTCTTAAATATATTATGGCAAAACATAAAATGCTTCATGATAAGGAAACCAAACTAATTACTGTATGCAAAACCATGAACAGCCCCATAGTCCACATGAGTTGTTTCTTATCAGCATTGCTCAGCATTCAATAAATTGGATTATAAATTAGAGTCAACTACTTAATATTGGCAGCTTTACCCAGTTTGAGATTCCTTTCTTCATTTGTATAACTAATCTCTCATGTTGTATTTGCTAAATTATTTACTTCAATTTTCAATATACTTTGTTTTTGGAATACATTGCTAATTTACCATTTTCTTTTGTACAAGTTAATGAAAATTAACAGTACTATTTGTTTATCAACATAGACAAACTTTGTTATGAATATTTTTGAAGTGAGCAAAACAATTTTTAACTATAGCAGGAAACAAGTTGTTTCATTCATTCTTAGGAAAAGCAGATTAATGTTTATACAATACTTTGAATATTGCAAAGTTCAAATCCTCTGCATATTTTACCTATAAATAACGCTGGCTAAATGTGTCTTATGTCTTAAGTACATAGCAACAGGTTTTCATTGCAACCAATCTAGTCTTTGTAGTACAATCCAATAGATATCAGCATACTTGATTTCAATAAAGCTTACTTTTGAGGAAGAATAGTATTTTTGTCAATATATAATCTAGTTCACAAATCATGCTGTCCTAACATTAAGCCACAAACAACTATTTGTACCAAACTATAAATTATAATTCACAAATCATAATGGCTAAGTTTACACTGCACTTGAAGTTAAAACAAAATAAGTTTATGGGTTAATTTTATAAACTCAGTCAATTATGACTATCCAAGGATTAGTATAACTCACTCATCATTTAATCACAAGTGACTATATTTGAGATTAAAATAGTTGGCAGCCTAACATCTATTTTAAAGAAATTAGAAAAAACGGGAAAGATCTAATGATTTTTTTTCTGAAGCCATACTTTTATTATTTTTTTATGTTTCATTTCTTAATTATTTTTCAGTATCTTTAACTTCCATAATATCCTTTCTGTTCAAATATTAATAATAAAAGTGAGACAAAAAACTTTTTGCTATTGTGGGGGAAGGGGCTCCATAGATTTACTAGTCTTATTATTTAAAGTAAATAATGATTAGATATCTCAATGATAGGGAAAAATAGAACTCTAAAGACAAAAAAATACTGTACAAAGGAGAAAGGGCTTTTATTAGAAATCTAGTACTAATTTAAGTAGATTTGCTCACATTCAATCTCTCCATCCTCCTCTTCTTACCGCCCGATTTTATTCTCTTCTTCATTGCTTGCTTTAAATGTTAAGTTCGTTTAGGGTGGACACCTACCCCCTTGTTTATATTTGCTTTTGAAATTCAGGGAGGTAGAATATACTAGTGGTGCTAAATAAGTAGAAACAATAAAAATGCATATTTAAAAATGTTAGACTCATTAAGAATTAAGAGGGCTATCAAAAAAACCCTTTTTATCCTACATTTTAAAGAGAGACCTACAACAGTTCAGTTACTATTACAAATTAACTGCAATTGTAAATTGAGGCTTTGTTCACACAACATACAAGCCGATAATTAACCCAGCTGTCTGGGTACATAGTGCACACTAACCAATAAATTAAATATACAGTACTGGCTGGGTTTGCATAATGCAGAGAGTCACACACTTTATTTTACCCTAGCAAGTTATGCAAAACCAGGCTTACTTGGGAGCAAATCAATTTAAGTTAATGGAACTTGTTCCTCTACATTTTCCATGTCACTTAACTAAAACAACCATTAAAATCAACATTACACTTACCATACATAGGTGTTTATAAAATTATCTCAAGTTTTTCTGGGCTAAATGTGTCTTAGATGCCAATTTAGACAATTTACATTAGCGCTATTTTAAATTTAATCAAGAATTGTAATCCTGATTCATTTAGCAGTTAATAGAATACACTAGATTTGCATCTGAAAGAAGTTCAGTCCTTTGCTCAGTCAGGGAGCCTACTGGGTGGCCTTGAATAAGTCAGTATCTTTCCACATTAGGACTATTGTGAGAATCAGCTAAAACATGTAGTATAATCTTCCACAGATCTCAAGTAAATAATGTAAAAAGTGTGGAAAAAGAAGCAGAATTTAAGTCTTGCATTATCTGGAAAGCACCTCCTGATTATTCTTCACGACTGTTAGCCAAAATTATTCTTTTGCTTCATTTCCTGTTCTGCAATTATACACTGCATCTTCCTGTACTCCTCCTTATTTTAATAGCTTCAGGTCATGGGCCTTTAAAGGCTCCAGATAAATGAAGCCATTTTACTTGATGCCTTTTAACATTAAAGCCGAGCATGCCAACCCCCTTAAAAGAAAGTATTTTCTTTTGCAGTTGGGTTTCTCATCCCGGCCTCTGTAATTTGATTTCATTCAGTCCCTTCAATTACATAATTACCTACTTAGTAAGCACAAATCAAGAGGTAGGCCTTAAGCAACCTCAGGGTTCCCCCCTGCTACAAGACACATACTAGTAAGACTCCACGCCAAGACTGTATCACAAGCAGTGTGATTCGACTGCTTTTAAGAATGGGTCCCATCAACCTAGTTTTAGAAATGCATCCACAGGGGACGCAGTCTCTTAACAAAGCAGGCCCTGTTCCACCCTCTTCTGAAGGAGCCAATCACCTCCTCCCCACTTCTCCACCGAGACCCTCCATTCCACCCCAAATTCCCATACAGATTCACCCACTTAGCGACAACAGCCGCCTCCTTGCCCGAAATCCCCACCTTGCCTCTCCCTCTCTCTCCATCAGCGCCCCCCCCTCCCGCATAAAAACAAAACCACCCCGACTTCCTTTTTTTATGACAACATGTCCACAAGCCCCCATCTCTCACAAAGACCATCCCACCTTAGCCTGCTGCTTTACCCCTTCACGCCCAGAGTCGGGGCCCCCTCCTCTCCCCACATTACCCACTCAGGCTCTGCAGCCCCTTCGGCACGTACCGAACACCCGATCTCCCCCTCTTCCCCCCCCCCACGCCTGCTGGAGGGGGCGGCAGCTCCAGCACCTCGCGGCGGCTCAGCCAGAGAAGTAGTGCGCCCCAATAGTCTCACGCGCCCCCCACTCCCTATTCTAAACACCGCTGGAACCAACCATCTAACTGAAGGGAGACTGCCTCCTGGACTCTCAAGCACTGGCAACCGCTGCCGGCCGGCCGTCTCCGTCTTCCAGCTGCCGCCCCCACCCGGCGGCCCGGGCTCCCAGCCCCCCGCCAGGAGCCTTCGCTCCCCTTTCCGTCGGGAGTGGATCGACCTGCTTGGGCCGAACCAACCACACAACACTGGGGGGGGCGAAGGGGGGTCAAATCTCTCAGGGGCAATCGAGAAGGCAGTTTCAGAAACAAGACTCACGCATCCGTCCGGAGCTAACACATGCCTCCCTCCGGCTACGAAAAGATTTCATCTTTTACGAGGCGGACTCACGGCCCCACAAGTACCCCCCCCCCATGGACCGTACCACGTAGCAAAGTATGACGGGATACGTAGTACAATGTGGTGGGATTTATTTATTTTTTACTAGGATGGACAAGCTTTGGATGACGGGGGTGCAATTCGTTTTTCGGATTTCTTCCGAGCCACAGGCAGGCATGGTTGAAATTCTGAGATTGCTCAGCTTTATTAAATGCATAACATTTCCGAATTCATATTTTATGCTAAAATTATATCTAAAATATAGCTTGATGAGCACATCAAGAGTACTTTGCTTTCTACCAGACAGCTAATTCCTATCTGAAATTGCACAACAGCCACTATTACTCTTGAATGTTGTCCCTTCCATTAAGAAAAAAAAGTATCTCTAAGCATAAACAACTATTACCATGATTGGAACAAAGTATGACAGATTGTAGGAGTGTAATGAATAATTACAGCGTACTCCAACATTGGTCAAGTTTCAGTAAAGCAAATATTTGCTTTCAGAAGAGTACATAACTTGTATTAGCACATGCTTACTTATGGTTAACATAACCCAATCAATGTGTTCTACTACCCACCTACTAAACACATGGGCTAAGTTTGCAGATCTACAAAGCTAAAATGTGGTCAGCTAATTTCTAGTTCTATGTATCATATGAATATAGTTCTAGAATTACAACTTAACACTGTCATCATGTCTAAAGATTGACAAAGTGGCTGTATTCACTGCTACTATAATAATGTGATTTTGGTTAGTGTTATGCGAACCCACTTATTATGCTTTAACTTGCATACACAAGTCACTAGTTCATTCAAAAATAAGAGATTCTGCTCAGTACATTGTGTGAATCAGTCATGGTGTACAACCAAGTGCCTCATTTTTTCCCCTTAAGGCCATTTTAAATAACCAAATGAAATTCAATACTATAAGGCAAAGATATTCCAATGATTCTGTTGCTTGTTGCTGTCCAGTACAGAGTTTCTAGAAGACAAGCTGTCTGAATATTCCTACATAGGGTACACTTATTCAGATTTAACAGAAATGGAATAAAACATTTTTACCCAAAAGGAAAGATGCAAACTGTACCCCTTAACTTTTATAATGAACCTAACACTTTTTGCCATGCCTCACACCATACAAGTGTAACATTCATATTCAAGCAAATAAAGGATGTCAATTAGGAATCAAATACAAAACATGTTATTTTATCCAACCACAGGGCATGTGTGAAGCAGACAGGAATTAACCAATAACAAACCTAGTGACAGAACATGAGCTCAGAGCAATTTAATTACTTGTACATAGTTCAGAACTTTGGTTCTCAATTTCCTTACTGCAGCCATAATGCTTTAGTTTAGTAGCAATCAATTGCTTTATACTGTACACTTATAATAGAAATATAAATAATGGAGAGTCAATAGGAAATGCTTTGTGTTCTACCTAAATAATGATTATATAGAAAACTATCAAATATAGAAATGGAAGATCATCTTGTTACAAAATTATGGATTTTGTAGCAAATTGAGTGACAATACAGGTGGACCACGGTGGCAAAACCCCCTTGAAATTAGCTCTTTCTCTTAGATCACTGACTGCGCTGGGATCCCATGAGAACAAAAAAAGAGCCAGGAATCAAATGGAGAGTCTTCAGTTTCTTCCTTGAAATGTTCCCTGTTGGAGAATGTATCCTGAAGCAGTGGATAAAAATGGCCAGATGACGACAATCCAGAAATCTAGGGGAGCAGAACAATAACATGAAATAAGTTGTCTAAGTTAGTGACTGGTCTGAAGATGTCATTTTAAAAAAGGAAGGTTTTGTGTATGTCCATAACACTAAGCCCATACTTAGAATCTTATGTCACATAAAGATATAGAATGCTCAACTCTGCTTAGCATTAAATACAGGTTATCAAATCACACATTAAATCACACGTTGTCAAATCCTTTTGTCATTTAACTATTCCAAAATAAGACCATATAGAATATAATTAAACAAAATCCCAATACCTGTTCTCCTAGGACTTCTTTACAAATATTTTCCTGAATAGACCGAGCATCAAACCAGTCGTTTGGGAGATTAGACAAAAGATCCATTTTGGTCACCAACTCCTGCCTTGCAAAACAGAGCAGGTTGTTCATACTAAGCCAGGCAGCAAATGTATTAAATAGCTTTAGAGCCTAAACTGAGAAAAAGCAATCTGGAGTTGTCTATCTTAATAGTCGGTTTAGATCTCCAGAAAGAGCTGTCTAGGTTTTTGCTGACAACTCATTTAGAGCCTAGACAGGGTGACCCAGTCACTTTGGATTGTGGCCTTGCCAATTGCCATGTGACCCTTCAAAACACTTTTAGGAAATTCAATCTTCAACCCACAAAATGTTCCATACTTCTATCTTAGAATGTAAATAAAAACCTATTGGAAAAATGGAATAGTAGTTGAAGATGTCAGCCTAAATGCTTCCACCTTCTGCCACAGAATGGTAGCCAATATATAGGCAACCCATCGAAATTAATGGAATGAAAATATAAAATATTTTACTCACTTCTTTTCTCATATATGTGATCCTTCTCATTTTCCACCCTAACATAGTGCAAAATACTCCCAGCCTTTAATGGCACCAGAACCATTTGCTCTCACTGAAGAGCATGGCAACTCTGTTGACAATTGATTCTGTCTCCATGGTGATAAGGAACACCAAGGAGAGTGCATATGGACTGGAGAGTAGGCCTGCAATTCCTAAATAGTGTGGGAGCATTACTTTATAAGTGGGTCATCAGGCTGCTGGCAGTAAATATTGCACAACAAAGGTGCCTATTTAGAATACAGAATTATAATGAAAAGTAAACCTGCCAAATGATGGATTTTATTAATAAGTTTCTGACAGCAAAATATCTGACCGGAGAAGTATGTGGTTAGGTGTGTCTTAATTAACTTTTAAAATTTCTGTTCAAACTAAATAAGCAAAATTAGAAATCTGAGGGTCTTCCTGGACTCACAGCTCCTACTTGATGAACAAGTGTTAGCTGCAGCCAGGAAAAGTTTTGCACAAGTCCATCTGTTGTGCCCCTTACACCATTTTCTAGATTGAGGGGCCCTTCAGACAGTCATTTATACTCATGTCACCTTGTGATTTGACTTCTGCAACACGCTCTACACGAGGCTGCTCTTGAAAACTACTCAAAAACTCCAATTGGTCCAGAATGAAGCATGCCTCTATATGCCCATATAACATCTACTTTGCAAGCTGCACTATTTGCCAGTTTGCAGCTGGGTTTGATTCAAGGTGCTGGTTGTTACATATACTTAAAAGTCATAGAGCTGATTGCTTGAGGGACTGCCTGCCTCCTGTAGCATCTGCTTCACCAATTCAATTAAGATGCCTCCTGGAACAAAGTTCCCAAGATCTGGAGGGCCCCAACTCTGACGTTATTCAGAAGAGCCTGAAAAACTTTTCATCCAGGTCTTTGGTGAAGGGGAGCAACAGTGCTTGCTTCATTGCATTTGCCATCTTTTAGCTTTAATTGCTTTAATTGTAATTTTTGATTCTGTTGTTTGTTTTATTTGATTATTGTGAGTCACTCAGATTTGTTGAGTGTTCGGCAGCATTTTTATTATTAGAAATACTTCCCTCTCATGTCCAGGTGGATCCCAACCATGAAGTGCCCTTCGCCAAAGCTTAATCTGCATGTCCCACGAGCGACGGCTGTATTTTTTATATTTATTTGGAGTACATGGATGAATACCTGATTGGCGAGCCATCCTGGAATGAAGCGTGAGAAATTAAAAGGCACCTCAAAACCTCCCAAAGAAAGAGCATAGAAAGAATTGTTAAAGCAAGTCTTTCAAGGGTCTTTACCTCAAGACCAGATTCTAAAATGAACAGCCCAAATAACAGGACTTTGAGAAGAACTGCTAGTGATGACCACAAGTAGGAGCCCACCCAAGCTTCTGCTATGTAGAGGTCTAATAAAAACCAAGAGAGAAATAACAGTTACTGCTTACCTAGGAACCTGTTGGACAAAGTGCTGGTAGCCAACGGTATTTTTCCCATAATCTATCTGCTTTTGTCTTCTTTGTAACACAACCTCATCTGTCTCTATATAAATTCTACAAATGGAAGGAAAAATGCTAGACAGAGAAACATATCAATAACTTAATAAACTATAGAAATATCTGTTATGAAACTTACCCAGATCCTGGACAGGGTTTTCTCACCCAATCTGACCTTGTACCTACCCCCACACTCACCATCTTCACTCCAGGTGAGAAAACCTGAAATGACCTATTTGAAGAAAATAAAAAAAGTTTGAATACTGAACATGGAGACACAATGCATTTGTATCTTAACTTTCCATTTGTGAAGTCACTATTCTTCAAATATTCACAGAGTAAAAGAAATGAAGTGAGACTTTTACAGAATTTGGTAAAAATGTAACTAAATGATTTCTACACATTAGAGAAAAAGAAAGAGCTCATATTAAGAGCTCTCTCTTAATATGTAATCTTTTTCTCTGGAAAAAGAACTGAAGCATCAAGCCTTTAAAAAAAACTACCAACAGTATAAGAACTGATCGTTGGAATTAAATGTTTTCTAATTTCAGATCGTTTAAAATCAGGGCTCATTTCCTTCTAAGACTGGTAAGAATTCTGAGCATACAGTGTTGATAACCATCATTAAATGGCATCCATGAGGTTCATGGCCAGTAAAAAAATAATACATTTATTAAAAGGCAAACTTGTGAGGTTGTTCTCCAACTGCTCCTTAGCTTCGTTCCCAATTTATCGTCTGGGAGACATGTATGCACTCCCAAATAAAGCACTGGGCTGCATTTATTTATCTTTTTAGCCTCCAAGACTACATGTCAAGCCTAGAGGCATTCTTACAACTAATGTTTTGATTCAGGGACTTCTTTGCTGCATATAAGTCTCTAGATCCTTTTCATTAAAGTATTTTTTGAAAAGTAGCCCTTAGAAAAGAAAGCTTAGAGGAGTCAAGAAATACGTCTGCTTGAGGAAGGAAAGAAGAAAGCAGGTTCTACCCAAAGTCGTGACTTTTTCAAGAACAGATTCCAATATATAGATAGTTCTCAACTTACAACAGTTCATTTGGTGACCCTTCAAAGTTACAATGGTATGAAAAAAGTGACCGTTGCAGCATCCCTGTGGTCATGTGATCAAAATTCAGATGCTTGGCCACAGACATATATTTATGACAGTTGCAGTATCCCAGGTCATGTGATCCCCTTTTGCGACCTTCTGACAAGCAAAGTCAACAGGGAATCCAGATTCATGTGGAACAAAACTCATTTAATAACTGTCTTGCTTAGCAATGGAAAATTTGGGTTCAATTGTGGTTGTAAGTTGAGGATTGTATTATATTTTTTGTTATCCCATGCATTTTTTTGTCTATACATCGCACACTTGGAATACTCAAGTGGATTTAGGCTTTTTATTTAACACAGTAAATCTAGTTTACAACGTAATCCAGTGGTCTTTACTGGACTACTGACTTCAAAATGTAGTGGAAAAACATTATGTTCAATACAGTGAATGAACAGCAGGGGGAAAGACTTAAATGAATATTCTACAGACTTCTCATGATCTTAAAAAAAGCACAGCTGAATTGGCATAAAAGCACTCGACACAAATAATTTGTGTAGAAATGGCTAAATATTAAAGTACTATGATCTGCAATGCAATTCGTCACTCAAAAATGTCACTGCTGCATGTGGCAACTCTGACTAGAGAATTAAAAATATTATTAACATAGAGGCCCATCTACTGGATGAAAATCCACAATTCATTTTGAACCAGACCTTCTATTTAGGCAAGAATCTGTAATTTAAATAAAAAACCTTCCACACCATTTCCATTTCCACTCTCTGATACATTCAAAACAATTATCTTCACTTTTGCCACCACAAAAACAGAATGTACGAAGATTATTATGAATCAATCAATACTTCCTCCAACTGATCCACAGAACAATGCAATGTCCATCATGCAAGCAGATCTTTGCCCTCAAAGTAATTACAGATTCTGGAATACAGTAACAATTGTCTTCATACCCCTGCTCCAGTCCTGCCCATCCATGTTGCTAAGATGGGGAACTATATGGGAAAAAGCCATTTGTAAACATCCAGACTATCCCTCCACAGATACACTGCTGAATTTAAAAACTGGGAATACTAGGGTAGACAACCTGAGAATTGAGATAGCTCTTACCAGTTGGAAAAAAACTTCTTAAAGGCTTCACAGAGAACTTCTGAGGAGAAGCTCTTATCACTTATTCCAGAAATGCCAAAATATTGCAGAAACTGTGCAGCAAAATACCTGTTTTGTGCCAGTCACCTGAGAATTTTGAATAAGATCTGCCTGTCAGAAAAAAAGTTGAACAGTAGAAACAGAGTACATCCACCATATCTTTCTCTCAAAAGCATTATCTTTCTCTAGCAAATATTTTAAAACTTGAAAATTAAACGATCACCCATTTCCAAGAATCTCCTAGTTTCTTTAAGCATTAAAGCATTTCTTTTCATAAAGATTCCTTCTGCACAAAAAATAATGGGCCATATTAACTTCTATTACCACATTTGAATTAAGTTACATTTTTAAAGACAGTTGAGATTTTAAAAAAATGTCAGGACACTGAAGGAATCACTGGTTGTTATTGATATGATCCTTTGAGTGAATCTTGACTCCAGATATCTAAATAAAATGAAGGTTGCCCCCACTTAATCTCTAACTGATTGTGATCCTTTTACAGTAGTACTATACATAGAATGGGGAATATTTTATCTTTGTCCTGCCCTTCTTTGAGAAAATCCAAAATGATTTGCACGTTTCCTCCATCTGGTAAAATGCAATTTAAACTTAGGAAAGACTTGAACTATTTTCATGACTTGGAACTGTTCACTTTGTTATTCTTATTATCTGATGTAGTCTCATTCCAGGACATGGTCGCCAACTTTCCCACATATTTCTCACCTAGTTGCAGCATCTTTTAGGCATCGAACAGAAATCAGTTTAATATCCAAGTTACTTTAGCCAATAATATCTGAGCAAATCTAATCTTTTAACTTTTTTATTGACTTTACATTGAACATTCAAAAACATGACTAGTTCATAGATGATTTAACAAGCATCTGTGTAATTTTCCGCAATTTGAAAAAGCATGGCCTTTGAGACTTATGTAGATAATAACTGACTTTGAAACTTTGAGCTCAACACAGAATCTAACTTCAGAAACTTTCAAACACTTCTGAGACATCAAAGACTGAAATCATAACATTCAGCAGAAACATAGTTGTTCACTCACACCTAGAATAAGTCATTCCCAATTGTTTGCCTACATAAACTGTTTTACATAAGAGCCAAAAGATTTGGGCTTTTCTTAAGACTTCAAAGAAATATCCTAACCTTAGACTCCTATTATGGTAATAATGCAACCTCTCTTCCCAGTTTTTGTTACTTATAAGTTCCTTTCAAACACAACTGCAGTAAATTGTTCTTTGCTGAAATGCAGCGATTCTTCCAGCAGACAGACCAGGCAAATTACAACTGATAAGGAAAAACATCATTGCAACATAGGACTAAACTTAATCTTCAAAAATGTTTGCCCATTCTAGCCATTCATAAATCGGCACATAGCTCTTGATCCAAGTAGATCAAAGTCATAGGAGAAAAAAAACCAGGCAAACTCTATTGGGTAAGTGTTCCAAATCACCCAACGCAACTCAAACACTTAAGTCTAGTGAAACAGTCTACAGTTAGTCCTCGACTTACCAGAGTTCATTTAGTGACCATCCAAAGCTACAATGGCACTGAAAAAAGTGACTTATGACCATTTTTCACACTTATGACCATTGCAGCATTCCCCATGGTCACATGCTTTACATTTGGATTTATGACAGTTGCAGGGTGCCAAAGTCATACAATACCCTTTTGCAACCTTCTGACGAGCAAAGTCAATGGGGAAACCAATTAACAACGTGACTAATTTATGAACTGCTGCAATTCCCTTAACAAACGTGGCAAGGAAAGTCATAAAATGGGGCAAAGCTTAATCTGCCTGTCCCACGAGCGACAGCTGTATTTTTTATATTTATTTGGAGTACATGGATGAATACCTGATTGGCGAGCCATCCTGGAATGAAGCGTGAGAAATTAAAAGGCACCTCAAAAACTCACTTCCAACATAAAATTTGGGCTCAACTGTGGTCGTAAGTTGAGGACTACCTGTAACTTTCCCCAATTAGGAAGCCAGTGATTGCACTCCGTCTCAGCAGCCTCCACCCCGCTCGCTTTACCGACTCAGAAAGGTAAGAAAACTGGAGAAGGCAGTTTAAAACGAAGTTCCACCCAACACCCGAAATCTAAAGGCAACTACCGGCCAGTTACGGCAGTCGAGACGTCCGACAAAGAATTCGGAAATTGCATGATTGGCCCCAGAACCGCAGAACCCGCTCCAAAAATCTTCATGGCCAGCATTAAAAGCGGCTTTAAATCTCCCTCCGGTAAGCAGGGGGGGGGCGCGGCTTTTTGCAGACCTCCGGCCTATCGCAGGGTAGGAAGAAAAAAGGAGGCGGACACTCGGTCCGGTGATTGGCTGGGCGAAGAGTAAGAAACATGGGCGTTATCTCACGAACACAACGCGGGCAATAACACACGTGCATAAAAACCCCGCCTATCAAGCCCCGCCATCCAATCAGCCGCGCGCGCCACCGTCGACGTAAGACCGTCGGTTTGCCAATGAAAAAGCTGTTGACTCCGAAACGGAGGCTCCTCTCGCTCGAGCTTTCGAGGGTTGGTCGGTCAAGAGAAAGAGGTGATCGGGATTGGCTGGCGCGGCGGCGATAAATTTTAATTTCTGAAGTGCTGTGGAATTTTCAGATCGGTTTATTTATTTATTTATTTATTTATTGGGGGGGGGGAGGCTGAGTGGGAGGAAGGGATTTCACAGGAAGGGAGGGGCCAGCAGGGGTGCTGCTGTACCTTCCGAGGTCCTTTGCGACCCTCTCTGCCGGGTTGGGGCTGATGGAAGTCCAAGTCCAAACCATCGGGGCGGATTTCTCGGACTGTCCGCAGCTGATCTTTTTCTCCTGCCCCTGCGAACGCGGGAATAAATCTTAGTTTGCTTTGGAGGCGGTGTATTTTAGCTCGGGAGCCAGCCAGCGATGCTGGTTATCCAAAATCCCCTCTGAAAAATTCAAAACTCTCGTTTCTCTTTAAGAGAAAGGCATCCGCGGGTGCCTTTGACCAATCATTCTTTCTCAGCCCAACTTATTATCCTGCAGAGTTGATGTTGTGGGGGGAAATAGGCGGAAGCGGTCTTGGGTATGTTTGCTGCCATCAGAGAGAGAGAGAGAGAGAGAGAGAGAGAGAGAGTATATATTATACATACATATATACATACATACATGTATGTATATGTGTGTGTATGTATATGTATATATATGTGTGTATATATGTGTGTATATGTATATGTGTGTGTGTATATGTATACACACACACACACACACACATATATATATTAAGTTGAATCTTTTTATCCTGATTGTTACTAGCTTCGTTGTTTGCTGTCTTCCCCGTCTAATCAGAGCTTTAGGTACCTGATTGTGAGCTCTTAGTTTGTGATTATTATAATAAAGAGACAGGCTTGTAAAAAAAAGGAAGCTGCTGTTTTAAGTGGTGCCTTAGTGGCGATCAGTAAGGCTGGTCTGAAAATTATCCCCCTGTATTGTTTGTTCATTTTAGGTTTCAGTCTAGCTACAGGATGGCACTGAATATGATCCAGGATGTCAAGATATCTCTGCCATTTACTCCGGAACCTTCTCTTACTCCTGTGTTGAATCTCACTTGGGATTTCCAAAACCTTAGCACTTTAGCAGGGTAATTTTTTTACAATAATGCGGGGTGGAATATTTTCTTTTTCCAAAGGCATGGCACAGAATTAGCTGGGAAGCTAATCTGAAATTTTAATTCTTTTTAAACGATCGTACTAGGGACTACTGTATGTCCAAGAACTATGGCAGTCGATTTATAAAAATTCCAAAATCCATGGTTAGGCAATTTGTTTCGTTTTAGGAAAAATTAAACATAGCTAAAACGTGAATAAGTTGTGTCCAGGTCTTCACCAGACATAAGTAGGTATAACGACTGTGCATATTGGGTTACTACAGTTACTTTATAATAAAGCTCAGATAACATGCCAACTTTGAAAATGAGTACACTGAGTTTGGTAGTTGGATAAGAAGGTTTATGAACTACCTGTAATTCATCCCATATATAATCTTGCTTGTTAAGCAAGCCCAAGAGCATTTTTAGATGGTCAGAGAGGGTGACTTTTCACGAATCCTCTGTTTAAACAGCAGTAAATGGTAAGAGTAATAAACTGCAGCTTTGAATTGTAAGGGAGGAGGGAGATTTAAAAAAAATCCATTTTGGGGTTCTGTTTTACATCTGATATGGGAGCCATAAGGTTTAGTCTACTGTGTACAAACCAACTTAGCCATTTTCTGACTTCTTTGTATTGGTTTCAGTGACACTTGACTAAGTTGGCTTTGATCCAAACAATAGCCTTAAGTAGCATCTTAGGCTAGATGTTATCATCCGGGGATATATTAAAATGTAGGAAACAATTTTCAAATATAATCTGTCAGTTGATGTATGAGACTGTCTAGGGGTATTCATCCTAATAAAACATTTCTGTTGCAATGGTGTAATGTTAATTTCTGTGGATTTCAGTGTGCATTGCTAATGTGTGTGTGGATATGTGTATTTACCTGCCTGTTCACAATTTGTAGGGATACACCAAGACGTTGCTTAGATCTGTCCAATCTCGGCAGCGGAGAAGAGGAAATTGCTTTCACCTTCAGTCAGTCCCCAGGAGCATGGGAGATTGGTAATAATTGCTGCCTGCTGTAGAGTTTTAGTTCTGCTATTAGTAAGCAGTTTGATCAGCATTCAGGTAGTCCTCAACTTACAACAATTCATTTAGTGACTGGTCAAAGTCACAATGGCACTGAAAAAAGTAACTTATGGCTGTTTTTCACACTTGCAATCCTTGCAAGCATCCCCATGGTCATGTGATAAAAATGTGGATTCTTGGCAACTGATTCATATTTATGACAGTTGCAGTATTCAGAGTCATGCGATCCCCTTTTACAACCCGACAAACAAAGTCGATGGGGAAGCCAGATTCACTTAACAACCGTGTTGCTAACAATTGCAATGATTTACTTAACAACTGTGATAAGAAAGGGCATAAAATGGGGCAAAATTAACAAATGTCTCAGCAACATAAATTTTGGGCTCTGTTGTGGTTGTAACTTGAGGACCACCTGTACCTATAAAAGCACATTTTGTTGTCATAGACAAATCAATTCATCTATTATATCAGGGGGGGTCAAACTCACATCGTCCTGGCGTGATGTATCGTGACTTTTTCCCCCTTCGCTAAACTGGGTGTGGGCTTGGCAAGTTTGATAGCCCTGTATTATATAAACTCTAGTATTCTAACCAGTTTAGGCAATTACTAGAACTAAAGCTATGAGAAATTCTGTGTTAAATTGATTTTTAGTCATCTTAAATCCAGTTATCTGTATTATCTATTTTATTTAATATATTTGTTTCCCAAGGCAGTATATTGATATGTTTATAGATCGTAACAAACTTAGCAATAAACTCAAGCCAGATATCCATGTAAATTTCACTGCTATATTCCAGGTTTACAAAAAGTATAGAGCCACTTGCCTGCACACACAGCTACCTCTTTTTATCTACTGAAGTACAGTATTCCAATTGCAGTTTACTCCCAAGAAATATAGTTTATAAAATTTCATTTTTTTAAAAATTACAAATTATTCCTTGATTTCACCACTTATATTAACTATGTAATTTTTATATAATAAGCTTGGTTTTATAGAGCTATGGGATAGGCTTGTATTTATGGTTTGGGGGGGACTCTAGCAGTATCTTAAACAACTGAATATATTTTGCAAGCCTATATTCCATATTGATTGGACTTCTTTAGCTGAACCAGGAATTTTCAGATATGAAAGAAGATGACTTAATCTGTTCACTCTGATTTCGATTCCTTAAGCTCAAGTGTATGTACTATTTAATAGTATAACTATTCCTAGGTTTTCAGGTTTCTATTTTCTCACTTTGTGACTTGCAGATAAAAATAACTTAACAGAATTCCAGGATCAGCTGTAAGTTCTACCTACTGATTTTATAGCTTTATAGCTTTATTTTAGTTTGGGTTTAATTGATCTGCTCTCAACATGAAAATACCCCTAAATTCCTTTGTAGCGCTTCTATTAACTCAGCAGTGGCTAATTTGCTCAGCACTGATGGATGTTTTAAATAAGTTTATGCATGTTTATCAAACTCATGGGTAAAAGCCTATTTGCTCCTTTCTCAGGTGGTGTGGCTAAACAATTCATGGGGCTGGACTGAAGAATGTGAATCTTTTTTTTTGTAGTTGGGGAAAGTCCCTTTTTTTTTTTAGCAACTGTAGACAGCTGTAACAACTAATGAGACACACATGATGATAGATGGGAAGAGCAAAATTGTTTGCACTGTGGGACAGTTAAAAAATGAAATAAGCCAAGTAGATGTGTTTGGCCTACAGAAGAGTCTCTACATCTTTTTTTTTAACTTTGCTTGCAACCCCCAGTACCAAAATGGCAAGATTTTTACCTGGCATTTCTTGTTTGTATACTTTACAGAAATAAAGGTGGCAATGGGAGCAGGAAGTCTCTGAAAGGGAAACTCTGCATTTCCGCAATTAACCCTGTAACCTTGGCTCAAAATTGTACTTTCAGAATTTCTAATTTTACCCTCAAAATTCCACTAAGATTTGGCAACTGGCAAAGCCATGTCTCTAGCCCCTTACAAAAATAGAAGCCAACCTCATCAGGGTGGTGGTGGTGGTGAGATGTTCCAGAGGGAACGAGCAACAGCAGAGTAGGCCTTCCTCCTGAACCATGCCAACTAGAATAATGGGCTGATGGGACCCACAGTATGCCTCCTCTGCCGGCACGAGTGGTACAGGCCAATCCCAGTAGGATGACACAGTCCCTCAACTAACCTGGACCCATGCCACGAAGGGCTTTAAAGGTGATCACCAACATTTTGAATTGCACCTGGAAACAGACTGGTAAGCAGAGCAGCTCATGGAGCAGTGGTATTATAAGAATCATTCCGGGGGGTGGGGGTGGGGGTGGCAAAATTACCCACGCTGCTGCACTCTGTACCAGTTGTAACTTCCAAAGGCTCTTCAAGGGTAGCCCCATGTAGAGCGCATTACAATAGTCCAGCCATGAGATGACTGGGTTCAAGAAAGGCCGCAACTAGTGCACAACACAGTTACTTTTACCTAACATATGGTGCGAACCAAGCCAACTGTGATTTATTCAATAAACTATTGAATGGTTAAATGAAATGTAACATATCCCAATATGTGAAGCAGGTATCCATTATCAATGGTGCACAGGATTAGATTGGGGAGTATGCTAAACCTTTACTCAGTTCATACCAAGGATATCTGACTAGTTCTCTTTTTCTCTCAGCAGAGTCTCAATGAAGCAGTGTGTGCAGTTGCTCCAGGTATGTCCTTTCTGCTATGATGGAGTTTAGTTACCTTATGAAAGGCTTTTTAGGTGAATCTGAGAACCAGAAGCACCAATTGTTGATGCTCTTAAGTCTTATATCAATATATAAATCAACAGACATACATACCAAACCAAAACCTGACAGTGCCATTCATTCCCCTCGATATTTTAGCCTGAGGTATCGTGCAGTACACCAAGTTACCTCCAGCAAATTAGCGGGGAAATTCGGTGTCTTTCGATGAACAAGAGCAATGTGAGTATCTATTGTAACAGACAGGCTTTTCTATAAGTACCCATACTCTTGTGCCAAGACCCTGGGAGATCTTTCTGCTTCATGGCAGTGATGTCCGCTCTAATTTTTATGATATGGGAAAAAATATAGATGATGCTTTCCAGAAGCAAATTGCAGATATTTCTGAGGGTCATGAGGGGATGTGGGATTTTAATTAACTCAATATCTATTGGAACCACATTTTGTAGTTGTAACCATAGAAAATGGTTGAGCTGTAAGGTTAAGCCAGTTTCCAAGCACCCAAAATGTGATCACAGGATGGGGGAGTGCGGCCATTTTAACTTCAAAATCAGGTTAAAAGTACCTTTGGGAGGGTGGTTCCTTCGTAACTTTGAACAGTCTCTGAGAACCACCTGCTTCAGGGGTGGGCTTCAAAAACCTCAGCAACGGGTTCGCTGCCCGATTGCTGGGTGGGCGTGGCCATGGTGGGCATGGCCTAGTCGGCCTCCTGCACCATGGTGAGGGCATTTTCGCCTTCCCTGAGGTGTAGAGGCTTTCCAAGAGCCTCTGGGAGTGCGAAAACGGCCTCTCCCTGGGCTCTGGACGCTCTAGGAAGGCTGGAAATGACCCATTTCCATTCTCCCTAAACTTCTGGGAATCCTGTGTTTCTCCCTCCGTGAGCCTCTGCGCTTGCCCTGCACTTACCTGCATCCACAGTGGGTTGCGTGGAGACTCCTGGGGGGGGGGCAGTATTTGGGGGTTCGTCAATCCCCGCAGAATCTTTGCTAAGGGTCTGGGCGACCCCCAGCAGCCCACCACTGACCTATTTATTTTGGTAGCTTTTAATAGATTTTTGCTGATTAGGACTAAATGATGAGTTTTTACAATTTGAGCGTTTATAAGGGTTGAGATATGAAAGGAAGTTGGTTTTTTTTACTGAAATACTGCAGAAGTTGTTAAGTTAATTACGTTGGTTATACTTGCCTGGAGGAAGGTGAGGATCAGTAGTGTAAAGTGGCAAGGGAAAAAAGGCAACTTTGGACTGCATTAAAAGAAAATTATTTTTTTAAATGATGAGATGGCTTTAGTTTATGTTTGTTAACCCCCACTTTCATTATTACATTCGGTTTTGGCACCATATTTTAAAAAGAATTCAGAGATCCAAAGAAAAGCAATAAAGAAGCCACAGAAAAAAAGACCAGTTGCAATATTTTGGTTTGGAAGATTTGAGTACAACATGATTAGTATTTTGCGATGCATTAAGTGGAAATCAAAGCACATATCCATTAGATATAGGTGCTTCTTGACTTACAACCACAATCAGGATCAGAACTTCCATCACTAAGTGGTACAGTTGCTAAATGAGTCATCATGAGACCACGCCCAGTTTTGCCATGGTTGTTAAGCATATCGCACAGTCCTTAATCAGATTGCTTGTTGGAAACTGGCTGAGAAAGTCACAAATGGAAATCATGACCTTGGGACTCTGTAACCATTGTAAATATGAGCCAATTCCAAGCACCCAGATCTTTGCACTTACGACCTGTCAGTCATTTTTTCAGTGCCGTCATGACTTTGAATGGTCGTTAAAATGAACAGTCATAAGTCAAGGACCACCTGAACAGTAAATGTTTGCATGTTTGAAAACCGGTGGATTTCATCTGTAATTGGTTTTCTTTCCAGAAAGAAAAGGATTTAATGGACTGTGAGATGAAATCTCTTGGCAGCCCAGTAGATGCTTCAGGAATCCCAGGAGGCTTGGATAGCTTTTCTGATGAGCTCTGTTCCAGTGAAAAGGAAGAAACGGAGGTGAGAAGGATGAGTTAAAAGTCACTTTGTGGGCAGTTGTATTCATTTAAAAAAAAGACCAGAGAAAGCAAGTATAGCTTGCCAACCATGAATAGCAGGAATGCCAAGTAATTGCAGTGTTGGGTCTATTCTGCTGCAAGGCTGGAGGGAGAGCCTTTAAGAAGGGCTATTTGAGTGATCTTTGGGGAAATTGGAGGTAGGAGCTTGTATTCCGTTACACTGACACATTTTCAAGCATTAGAAAAAAACGGCTAGGTATCTTGTCAAAAGGGTAGGTTTAAATACAGTATTCCAAGACACTACAGGTAGTCCTCAACTTACAACAGTTCCTTTAATGACCATTTGAAGTTACAACAGTACTGGAAAAAGAAATGACTTATGGCCATTTTTCACATGGCCATTGCAGCATTCTTTGAACATTCTTTGGACACGGGATCAAAATTCAGATGCTTGGCAACTGACTCATATTTATGACGGTTGCAGTGTCCCGAAGTGATGTGATCACCTTTTGTGACCTACTGACAAGTAAAGTCAATGGGGAAGCCAAATTCATTTAACAACCGTGTTATTAACTTAACTGCACTGATTCACTTAGCAAACTGTGATAAGAAACATCGTAAAACGGGGCAAAACTCACTTTGCAAATGCCTCATTTAGCCAACAGAAATTTGGGGCTCAATTGTCATAAGTTGAGGACTACCTGTATAAATATCTAGTGCTCAAGATTGGTCACTGCATTTTTGGTAATAATTTTCATAGTAAAAATTATTCATATAGAAGCTTCTATATTAGTTTTATCCCAAGGAGAAGATTCAGCCTTGACTTGGGACTGATCTTTAAAACCTAGATATAATTCAGTTTATTTTTTGCAACTGGCTAAATTTCTAAGAATTCATTCACATCCCTAGGGTAGAATAAGAAAAAGTTCATTCATTCTTGGATTTCAATAATGAGTTTTTAGATTTTCTACTCTAGTAATTTCAGTCACGGCCTGCAACATATCTCAAAATGTTGAACACTGTGGCAGAGATTCTTTGAACCACTTCTATTTCTCTTCTGCTAGACAAAAATGAACACCCCTAATTAGAGCTTGCTCCAAAGCTCAACAGACGTTCTTATACTGGCTGCTACTCATTTGTCATGAGTTCTAGAGCTGAATCACCTTAAATACCTCCCTTTCTGTACTGTATCTGTAGATTACTAAATGAACTGTTTTGTAAGTACAGGTAGTCCTCAACTTACGACCACAATTGAGTTCAAAATTTCTGTTGCTAAGCGGAACGTTTGTTAAGTAAACATTTCCTCATTTTACAACCTTTCTTGCCACCGTTGTTAAGAGAATCACTGCAGTTGTTAAGTTAGTAACATGGTTGTTGAGTGAATCTGGCTTCCCCATTGACTTTGCTTGTCAGATGGTCACAAAAAGTGATCACATGACCCTGAGACCCTGCAACCATCATAAATGTGAGTTAGTTGCCAAGCGCCAGAATTTTGATCATGTACCCATGGGAATGCTGCAGTGGTTGTAAGTGTGAAAAACGATCATAAATCACTTGTTTCACTGCCGCTGTAACTTCTAATGGTCACTTAATGAACTGTTAGAATTCGAAGAGTACCTATACTAAAATATAGTCATTCTTTCATCCCAAAATTTTTGTTTTTGTTTCACCCACACGGCTATCCTTTCTTTCCTTGTGCATTTCCTCATAACTTTGACCTCTGTGGGATGTGAAAATGATCCAGATTGGGAAGCCGGAGGGGAGGAGTGGGGGAAGGGAAACAACAGTCCTGTGGAGTATGAAATTGCCACTCAAATGCTGGCAGAATTAAAGGAAGGGTTGTATTTTTGTTAATAGAAGTGGTTCTGTATTTGCCACTCTTCTGACTCTGTATAATGAAAAAGTTGTTGGGTTTAACATACATAGCCAGATGAAGAAGAGGACTGAGAATATTTTGTAAGGTGAGCTTCCCCAGTTGAAATCCTTCTTATGTACAAGTATTAAAGCTGTAAGTGCCTAATGTTCTCTTTTCATCTGGCAATTCTATTTTTTAATGGGCTGTTTTCTCCTGTGATTCCTCCATAGAAGTCCCTTTCAGCTCACCACTCTAGCATGGCTGCCTTGTTGTCTGGACCACTCCATGCTCAGGACATCAATATCAGTGAGGTAAACGGGGATTTTTTAATCAGCAATTTAGTTAACTCGGGCTCTTGCCTTGTAGCCAGTAGCAAGTAACATCTTGTCTGCCAAATGATCCAATCTGGAAAGAGCAGCATTTAAAGGCTCAAATTTTAACATGTTTATGGCTGGATCATTAAAACAGTTTGTGGGCTGATTTGCAAGGCTGTCAGACTCATCTCAGAGAGCTAGCAATAGTTATATGGAAGTACAGCTGATAGAAAAAAAAATCTATCAATCAGTCCATCCCTCTTAATGAGACTGATGAAGTCAAATGTAGGGTCCTTCCTTCCTGCTATCTTGATCTCCATGTTTGTTTGGCACATTTAGCAGGTCTCCATGAACAAGAGCTGCCTCTTCCGATCTCCATCTTTGCCAGCAAAATTAAACAGACCTGCATCAAAGAGGACAGTGAAAAGCTATGATGATGAAACTCCAGCTAAGGTGACATGGAAGTGCAGCCCAATCCAAGAAGGGCCAGATGGGGTAAGAAACAACAGTTGGTCCTCATATCCAGGACCTTTCCCCTAAATTCCTGGGTTTTGGTATCAAGGCTAGAATGATCAACTATGTCAAGAAGAATAGCTAGGGAAGCACAGGTATTTTTCTCTTGTTCAAATAGAAGGTAACAAACAGCTAAGATGTTTAGAGGAACCTTGCTGGCCAGAAATCTGTTTATTACAGCATTCTGTTTCATCCACTGATCAGCAGATACCCCCAGTTTACACATTTGATAGGGCTAACTATTTTACTGTTATATCCAAACAACTGGCATTTAAGACATGATGCATTGGATTCAACTATAATCCATAGGCTTGCTGTCCCTGTATTTACTTGAGCTAATTAGACTCAGATGATGTTCAGACCACTTTGTAATTCCCAGCACAGCAGGATTACAGGTAGTTCTAAAGCAGGGGGGTCAAATTCATGTCATCACGGTGGCGTTACATGACATATCGGCACATTTTCCCCCTTTGCTAAACCGGGAGTGGGCGTGGCCCGCACATGACGCACCCAGCCCATTAGGGTCGGGAGTTTGACAGCTCTGTTCTAAAGGATCGTAAACTTTCATCACTATCTACGAAGCTCAGGTGTTTTGCTCCATGCTCCAAGATTTTGCACTAGCTTTTGTTGAACTGCATTTGTCAATTAAAACTCATTCACTCAATTTAGAGTGCCTCTTGGTCTTTATTTTTAATTTAGCACCCCAAATAATTTTGCATTTAAAAGGCACCAATCCCAACACTGGTCCTTAAAGAATTCTACCTTGCCGTTAGGATAATTGTCCACTTACCCCCAATCTCTGCTTTAAAATTACTGTTTTAAATTTTTTTATTGTTAGGTTCTTCATGGTCTGTTTTGTAATCTTTATTGTCCATTTGTATTTCCACCGTTTGTTTTGCTTTTATTTGGTTAAGAATTATTTTTTTTAACTGAAGTTTCCTTGTCACTCATAGTTTCTAACATGAACATTAATTGAACAGGGATCCTCCTGTATTTATTGGGGCTGTTCTTGATCCCAGTTCTATTTACACTTTTGTCATAGTTTAAATTCAGTGGTTTTGCTCAGACTGACAGTTGAATCAGTCAATGAATGGCATGTCAAGGGTCTCGTTATGCTTGTATCCAAGCTTTCATCTAGTATTAAATATTTCAATTCTCCCGCTTTGACACAGATCTTTGTCTGTTTTGTAGAAATATTTAGCTATGTTATTAACTACATATTTAACTTTGTTATTTCAAGCTTTCTCATGCACAGAAGACTGATACTCGCAGTTATTTGTCTGCATACGTATTGATGGATTGCCTGCTTGTTTATAGGTTATGCTTTTGAAGAAAACAGCCTCCCTTTCTGACCTTGAGATTGTCAGAGCCCTCGATCAAGACCATGGCTTCAGGCAGTTAATTGGTGATTTTTCTAGCGTAGGTGTCTTCTTGCTCCTCTGATTCTTTTTTCGGGTGGGTAGGAAGTAGAATGCTGACTTTGTTCATGTCATGCTATCCCAAACCTTCCCTCCTAATAATTGAACTATGCTGAAACAGTTGTTCTGTACTGCTCAGTCTAAGCACTGATGAAAAGTTCGTCAGTATGGGAAATTTGAGTATGTGTTGACAGAGAAGACCTACCGTGGTCTGGTAGGTAACAGATTAGAAGAGTTGTTTGTCATGTCCTACAGCTGGATGATTAAAACTTCCAGTTAAGAATTGTATCAGTAGCAGCTCACACTAGCATAAAGACACCTACTTCACTTTTAGAAATTCAGATAGGCATGATTCTAACCCATCAAGCTCAAATGAAAAGTCCCTTCTGTAACAGTGTGATGTGAGACTCATCTGTGGTTGGCCATTCTCACAGATTACCAAAGGACCCTGAAATGGACACCGAATCAACCTGAAATATTCTTGTAACTTTTGAGCATGTTTTATTGTAGATTCTGCCATCTGTGGTTCCATTTCTTAGGGAAGAGTTTAATGTGACCCCCTCTTTCCATTCTCAAACAATTCTTAAGGTTAACATACTCTGTAGTAGTCAGTGTGATGCCCAGCACAAGATAGCTGCCAGAATGCCATTAATATATTTATATTTTGATTTTTTTAGTACCCAACTAAAAGTGCACATTAATTTTCCCCAGATCCAATGAATCTTAAATTAATGTTCTTAAAATATCTAGAGCTCATTTCTGCAAAGAAGCATTAGAATATATATATTATCTGTTACTGCATTATCCTGCATTCAGTTTAAAACAAAAATTACAAGAGCAAAATACTAAAAAGTGATTGCAAACAAATTCTAAATCTGCCTAAATGAGCTTGCCTGCCTAGTAAAATAGAGCATCACTTATATTAAATTTGAGCAAAGCAATATCTCTGATACCAATACATAAATAGTCATCAAGATATAGAAGTTGCATGAACTGGTACAATAATAACCAGAAACTAAGTTATGGGCAACCCCCCCCCCCCCATACATATACATAATAAGTTTGTTTCTTCAAACGTATTTGTAATAAATGCACTCCATGCTGCTTTTTTATCCTTGTCGCATCCTGCTATTGCCATTTTGTGATCCTGATTACTTGAATAATATGGATACTATAATATATCGTGATGGTGTTATTGAAGTGCAGCAACTTGAGCAACTTTCAATAATCTCCACCATGATACTAGTCACAGTAAACAAATTTTATTTGGCTTTGAAAAATTAGGCAAACTGGGAAAAACTCCCACCAGGGAGGATACCAAATGTTCATTGACATTACATGCGTAAGAACAATATGTAAATATCTAATAACAAAATGGGCGGGTGGGAGTGATAGTTAAATGGATTTTCAGATCAAAACTTTTCAGGCAATAATTTTCAACAGTTCCTGAAATAGCTCAGAAAAAAACAACCTTAGTGCATGACTCAAACAATTATACCATCTTCAAAACATGTAGGAAGTTATTTTGCTGGTGTTAGGATTTATCTAGCTGAGGCTTGAAAAAGCTAGAGGATCTTTTGAATTGTAGAAATTTTAAACGTGAACGTCATTGTGTTTCTCTAGGTCTATGCATTGCCAACAGTCACAGGAAGACATTCGGATCTGAGATATATCACTGCGGATACTGTGAGCAATCATGCCTGCTTTAAAGTGTTCATATGTTTTTCTCTTTCCTTTTGACTTTTCAAATAGGCTTTCACGGGTCAGCTGAATTCTAGCTGTACCTCCTTTTCTTTTAGGGTCACTTGGTTTTGTAAAAGTTTCAGAAGATAGCTGAGGGGTCTTGCTGTAGTACTCAATCAAGCAAGCTTCTCTGTCCTTAACAGTCTTCTCTAGAGTATCTAAGTGATTTCAACTACGCCATAGTCTACTTTTTAATGGATAATAGATGATAGATAAAGGGGTATAGGTAGCCTTTTACTGGTAGGGAGGGAGGGAAGAAAGATTGTAGATTTATGTATTCCATGTTTATTCAACTCTCCAGCCAAAATGCTTGGGGGAGCGTTTATTCTTTGCCTTTATAATAACACTGTGAGCTAAGTAAAACTAAGAGATGAAGATTAGATCAGTGTGGGTGCCATTCTTCTCTTTTTACAGATGGTAGCGCTGCTCCACAATCAATTTCAAAGCCTTATAGAGAAGTTCTATATTATTGACTGCCGCTATCCCTATGAATATCATGGGGGCCACATCAAGGTGAGGGATTCATATTCTGGATGAATCGTGTTCTGCAAAGGTACTCATATGTGTAACATGCTTGAGGAATGTTGTCTTAATAGCAGCCTTCCTGGTTGGGTCGGGCCTTCAATTAATGTTGAAGTAGAACCCCCAGCCATCCCTACCTAGCACAGTCTATGGCCTACTTATAGCAGAGCCCAATATTTTGTTTCTTTTTACAGGGGGCCTTGAATATTCACAGACAAGATGACTTATTTGAACTTTTCCTGAGGAAGCCTCTACTTCCATCATCACCTAAGAAGCGCCTCATCCTTGTATTCCATTGTGAATTTTCTTCTGAAAGGGGTCCTAAGATGTGAGTGTGGGCCTCAGAGGGCTGTGGAGGTGGAGGGGACTTTTTGGAAAAGGGAAACAGGTGATTTTGGAAGTCCATGGATAGGCAGGATAACCAGTTGCCTTGCTGTGAAGGTGTCGTTACCTGAGAGAGGAAGACCGAGCCATGAATGAATATCCTGCCCTGCACTATCCTGAACTTTATGTCCTCCAAGGTGGCTACAAGGAGTTCTTTCTAGAAAACGAGGTAACAATGAGACAAAGACTATTGTTATATATTTTAGAAATGCATTTTATCTGTCAGATGATTATTCCAACTATAGCAAAGATCATATCTTCTTTCAGTATTCCATATCTTTTTACCTGGATTGATTTTAAACTAAGAAACATAAATAAAGAACCCTTGAACAATATAGTAACAAAAAATGAAAATCTGGCCAGTAAAGAAGCAGTTAAAAATTAGATATTATTTGTATAAAAATTCAGCCAATTTAATCTAACGCTTTTAATTAATTAGCACCAGGCAAATTTCTGGATATTCCATTTCAAGTAAGGTCTTAATCTCTACTCACTTCTGGAAAAGATACATCACAGAAAGGTTTCTATCACTTATTTTAACATTTAGATTTCTACATAGTCCTGCCTATTTTGATTCAAGCTACAGAGTGCTATGGAGATTGAAATCAGCACTTTGAAATCAGTCAAGTTCTTTTAAAATGAAAAAAAATATTCTGTTTGACAAAAGATGTGTATTTTGTATAAACAGAAGCCTACAAGTTGTCTTGAGAGGCAGCCCCATGGACAATACATGCCTTGGTCTAATCCAGAACTCTGCCTTTCCCAGAGTGGTACTATAGACAGATTGTTGGGCAAATATTTACTTCATGCTGCCTCTTTCTGGATTATGTTCAGACTTATGCTCAGTTAAGAGGACATTATTCGGAAAAGTATGTAGGAATCTTATGCTTAAAGAATCTTTAAGAACAGAAAAATACTGCATCTTGTTAATTACCAGAAAAAAGAATGCAGTTATAAAACAACTAAATATCCTTCTCGTATGCACTATGACAGGTAAAAGTGCTGGACTAGAAAGTGGAGACCCAGGTTCAGATTCCAAAGCCATGAAGCTTGTAGGGCAAATCGCATGCTTTCCAATTTATCCACACAGGGTAGTTGATGCAGGATATAGAAAAAGAAAAAGAAAGTGAGTAGAACTATGTACCCATAGTGAGGCGCTTTGAGAAATCAAAGGAAGGACACACATTACTTGTGTTTGGTTTGGAACGTCTAGATCCAGATTTGGGAAGGAATGGCATCGAAGAATGACACTGGGATTTTATTTTTGCAGTCTACAAGGCATCCAGAGTCACAATACAGTGGAACAACATATAAATTCCATAGATGGCTAAATAAAAGGAAAAGCAACATGCCTAGTAAGATACGGGCTTTTCCTCTTATCCCATTCGTATCTTTTCTGTTTTCTAAACGTTTAAATGAAACAAATTACGAGATTTTACTTGTTTCCCCCTACAAATCAAAGAGCCATAATATACTGATTCTCTTTTTTTAGAAGTTGTATGTTGTTATTTTTGTGACTAATTGTTGTGATTAACTAAATTGCGGGCTTTAAATTCTGGGAATAAATATCATCATAGATCTCCTTTTCTGATAGGAGCTCTGTGAGCCACAGGGTTACTGTCCCATGGATCACCAGGATTTCAAGGCAGAGATGGTCAAGTTCCATGTTAAAAGCAAGACCTGGGCAGGGGAGCGGAGGCGCAGAAATCACATTGTTCGTTTCATGAAGCTATGAGTTCAGAGTCAGGAGCCAGGAGGAGACCGCCTCCAAGAGAGTTCCTTGGCCAAAGGAAAAGCTGCAGCTTCTGTAAAACGTGCTGAAAGGCTAAGAAAGTGAGCTTGCCAGGACCAAGCAACCCTGGCAGCGGCTACAATGAGGAGAGCTCCGAAATGCAGAGATCCCTAGTTTGAAAGTACTGTGGCCAAGTGTGGACATTCCTAATGGAACACCCTCAGTAGAACTGGCAATGGCCCCCTGTGATAAACAATGCCTAGAATGTCTCCTACGGCAGCAGGCTGAGCTGCTTTGTAATCCAGACTTTAACTAGTTTTCAGAGGGAGACTTAATTCCTTTTAAAAGTTACTTTAGGTTTTTGGCCAGTGAGTGTCTTATTTTAATGGAAGAATAAAACTGTTCTGGAAGATTATCAAATGTTGTTTAACCGTGTATCTAGTTTTGTACGCATATGTAAGTAATAGCCTTAGTAGCTGAAAAATTAAACACTCATTTGGGATGGTACCGTCCAGGTGAGAAGAAAAAGCATGAGGGAATCATTTCATACTTGTTTTCTTTTAAGGGATTATCTTCTTCTTCTTCTTCTGAATATCTTAGCGATGAGTGATTTAGTATAGAAAAGTATAATAAGCTACTATACCTTCAGATCTTGTAAATTTGCCATTCCAGGTGAATCACTGCTTTTTGGCAGTTCTGGAAAAATGTTTTTTAATGATCGCATACACGAACAGTTGTAATTCTAGACAAAAATAAAATTACGTGTTCAAAGTTAATATTTCTTCAGACAACAAAGGTGACTAGGTAACTCTCAAATAAGTACCTTCACAATATTGTAAAAGTTTAGAGGCTTGTTGTAATTACCAAGGTGGCTTTCCTCAAATGCTTCTCCCTTCATCCCTTCAAGACAATGTAATGAGGTAAATTAAAACGAGTCTCTCTTGCCCACAAGTGCTGCTATCTCCATTAAATCCCATTAACATGTTCTTGGACTTACATGAAAAGAAGAGTTATACAGGTAGCCCTCGACTTACGACTGCAATTGAGCCCAAAATTTATGTTGCTAAGTGACAGATTTGTTGAGTTTTGCCCCATTTTGCAACCTTTCTTGCCACATTTAAGTGAATTGTTGCAGTTCTTAAGTTAGTAACACAGTCGTTAAGTGAACCTTTATTTCTCACTGACTTTTCTTGCCAGAAGGTCACAAAAGGTGATCACATGACCCTGGGACAATGCAACCGTTATAAATACGAACCAGTTGCCCAGCCTCCAAATGTTAATTACGTGACCACAGGGATGCTGCAGTGGTCATAAAGATGAAAAATGGTCATAAGTCACTTTTTTCAGTGCCGTTGTAACTTTGAACTGTCACTAAACAAACTGCCGAGGGCTACCTGTGTCACTGGGCTAGCATAACTGCAGTACAATGCTCTACTGGCATTCAGTTTGAGAAAGAAAGTTGAAGGCATAGGGGGGAATTAAGAATCCCTAAATTAGGAAATTTCAGGCTTAAGATTTTTTTTTTATCGTGATTTCTTACACTGGAAAGTTGAGGTGATATTTCCCATAACTAATTCTTCGCTAAAGGAAAGAGTTTCCAGCAGATGGCGCAACTGCCACACTCGGGACAGCCTGCCCTGGAGGATGGTGAAGCCTACAGAAGCACCAAGATTAGGAGAAGAAAGCCTGCATTTCAAACACGGACCTCAGAACTCACCAAAATTAAATGCCCTTCTCTTTTAGCAGAAGGAATTCCCCCAGCATTCCCCGTCCTTTCCTGACCAAGCATAAGGATCCCATCACTACCATTGCATTATGGTTTTTATATTGAGCAAAGGGGCAATTTTGCAGCCTTCTAGCTTTATTTTACAGTTTCCTGCAGAGGGAGGGTAGGTATTGGTTGAATAACAATGTGTCAGTTCTCCCAGGTAAAACTAGACAGGAAATACGACTAGATGAGCTAAATCTACATTATTGTACGGTTACATTAATAGAATCTTGCAAGTTTGAAAGAACAGACTTCCCACCTTCCATTTTAACTGTTTGCTCCTTTAGGGCAGGTCCTTTCTTACTTTTCTTTCGCTGGCCGTTAAGCAACTGTGGGCTCCTGCCTCTCTTGACTGATTATTTCCTGGGCAGCATCTCTTCTCCCCTTTTCTCAAAATTGTTACCCATACATTCTGTTACACAATGTTACTGTTCCAGTTTGACAACCTGCCCAATTCATGGAGAGGATCAGCATTGCAAGGCTGGCAATGGGGCCAAGCATTTGAGGATGTAGGGAATGAAACCATTGACAGAATGAAAGGGCCCATTTCAGGGGTGGGCTGCTGGGGGTTCGGGCGAACCCTTTGCTAAGAGACTGTGGAGTTCGGTGAACCCCCAAATCCCACTCCTGGCTCGCCCCGCCCCTCTCCGCCCAACCCCGCCCTGGCTGGGAGAACAGACTCTTCAGCCCAGACTGATTAGCAGAAGCAGCTGGTTTTCGCTTGAATCTGCCTCCGAAGATCAGCTGTTTCAGGCTGCAGGGATGCCATTGCTTATTGCCACCTCCGTGCGCCCCATTTTAAGCCTCCATGTGCCCTGTTTTTGGCCCGTTCCGGGCGGCAGGGATCGGAATGGGCGGAAAATGGGGTGCACGGGGGTTGAAAATGGGGCGCTGGGCCGTGTGGAGGCGGCAATAGGCAACGGTGATCCCTGCAGCCTGAAACAGCTGATCTTCAGGAGGCCATTCTTTTTGCTGTTTGCTGCAAGGAGGCAAATTGCTGGGAGGCAGAGGCAGATTTTTTCCCCTTTGTTTTCCTTCCCAAAAGCTAACTGCTTATGCTAATCAGGCTGTGCTGAAGCTGAAAGAGTTTTTGCTGTTTGCTTCAAGGAGGCAAACTGCTGGGAGGCAGAGGCAGAGGCAGATTCCCCCCCCCTTTGTTTTGTGCCTCTTATGCTTCGGAAAAATACGGTAATTTTTTTTAATAGATTAGAAAATAATATGAGGGACTTTTGAGGAGAATGCCCTGCACATTTGTGGTTTTGGAATGGATTATGGCAACTCCTAGTGAACCTATAAATTTTAAGTATTGGAATTAAGCTCTTGAAAACTTTTGGAAGTATTTACTTTTGGTGACTGAGATCAAAAGGTATTTAATGGCAGTAGTTAGAAGTACCTTAGAATTGAAAACAACTATTTTTGGCAACAATGCTTTATGAA
>JANHFL010002767.1:655245-670224 GCA_032468155.1 Oxyrhabdium leporinum | reverse complement strand
AAATGCTATATGATGAAAGATGTGGTTCCATATTCTTTTGTGGTCTCTCAATGGCCTATTTTTTTTTAAAGTTCAGCTAAATGGGCAGCCTCTAAATCTGATATATTTTATGTTCCAGTGCCATTCAAGGTAAACATATGTTAACCACAAATGGATTTCTTCAGCAATGTTTTAAACAATATCCTTTAAATCGACAAATAATTGTCTTATAGCTCTCCCACTACTATGTATATCCCACTATTACAAACTTGATTTATTGGACAGTCAGAGGTTCAAAGGATTGTATCTTCTGGTTTAAGACTATGGTATCTGAACAAAACTGTACTTTTCCCCTGATACAGCTTATTCTAAATTATTTTCAGAGGTGGTATATGTATAATACAAACAATGAAAACAGGTTTTATGAAACCAGATGGCATAGGGAAGACTTATAGTTACAGCTTTCCTTCTTAGTGCATGTTGGATTACAACTATTTAAAAAGCTATAGAAGTCTTCTGAGCAGAAGACAGCTAACCACCTGGTGAGTTATTGTTCAACCCAGGGAAAGATTAAGGTAAAAACTAAATAATTATAAAGATTTAATAGCAACTAAGAGGAAAAAACTAGTCCAAAGTTTGAAATATAAAATTGGGTGTATTTTTTATTTTAAAGTAATTTTGAGTTATTGGAATAATATACATCTCTGTGAGAATGAAAACTATTTAAATTTCCTAAGAGGAGGGATTGGGTGATTTTGTTTAGAAAATAAGGGGGAAATGTGAAAGATCAATTATGACCATAGAACTACGGAATGCCACATGGGACTAAAGAATTAAGAACAAAGAAAGATCTCTTTTATTATTCTCTTTTCTGAATTGTAAATTTAAAAAAAGAAATGGCTGTTACCAGAAAAACAGCAAAAATCACAGAAGGGAGGAGAGAGTTATTAATAAATAACAGATCAAATAACAGAACATCAGAGATTTTACAAATGATGTTTGAAAAAGTGAAGAAAAACGTTACAACATGAGTGACAGCATGGGTGGCAGAATCTGTTAAGATAGATCTGCTAACCAGGGAGAATGGAGGAAAAATTTGCAAATACAGTAGAAAGTATTAATTAAACATTTGAAGATTGAAGATGTTAAACAAATTAAGGAAAAAAATAAAAAATGGAAAATAAGAATAAACTGAGAGATAGAAAAACATTTAGACAATGTGGCACTACTGGAATTTAAAAAGAATTCTGCCTAAGATTGAAAGCAGAGGAACCTGGTGGACTGTTGAATCCTTAACAAAATTTTTGAAATGGGATGAAGACGTGCATGCTGAAGTGGACAAAGTGTATACAATTAATAGAAGATATGCAAAGCTAAGAAACATACCAAGAGATATACTTGTGCACTTTGTCAGGAAGAAGACAAGAGACCAGGTTCTACAACAACATTTTAATACCAAGTTAAGGATTAATAATTCAGATGTAATTCTGTTTAAAGAAATACTAATTAGAATAAGGCATAAAACAAAAGAACAAAATAAAACAGATTTGAAACTGAATGATGTACAAATGATGAATATGTGATTGCAAAAAAATGTGTTAAAATTTGAAATTGAAAAGCAATTAATGAAAGAGTGCATGGTAAAAGGGACTAAATATTTTCGTTATAATACTAGACAACCTGTGACCTATTGGGTCATGATTTACAGATACTTCCTTATCTAAACAGAGAAGCAGAATGACCGTGGCAAAAAAGCAGTGGGAGTGGGATCAAGCTCTAACTTCCTGCTAGCTTCCCTATTGATTTTCCTTGAAGGAATCTGGCAGGGAGTGTTGGAAATAACAGAATAACAGAGTTGGAAGGAACCTTGAAGTTCTTAGTCCAACCCCCTGATCAAGCAGGAGACACTATATCAGGGCTGTCAAACTCCCGGCCCATGGGCCGGATGCGTCACATGCTGGCCACACCCAAGCCCGGTTTAGCGAAGGGGGAAAAAGTCCCGATACGTCACATGACACTACCATGACGATGTGAGTTTGACACCCCTGCTCTGTACCATTCCAGACATGTGGCTGTCCAGGCTCTTCTTAATAGCTTCCAGGGATGGAGCATCCACAACTTCTGAAGGTAAGCCTTTCCACTGGTTAATTGGTCTCACTGTTAGGAAAGTTCTCCTTAGTTCTAGGTTGTTTTTCTCCTTGATTAGTTTCCATCCATTGTTTCCTGTCTTGCTTTCTAGTGCTTTGGAGAATAGGTTGACCCTCTCTTCTTTATGGCAGCCCCTCAGGTATTGGAACACTGCTATCGTGTTGCCCCTAGTCCTTCTTTTCATTAGACTAGAAATGCCCAATTCCTGCAACTGCTCTTAATATGTTTTAGCCTCTAGCCTCCTAATCATCTTTGTTGCTCTTTTTCTGCATTCTTTCCAGAGTCTCAACATCTTTTTTTATAATATGGTGACCAAAATTGGATGCAGTATTCTTAACTGTGGTCTTACTAAGGCTTTATAAAGCAGTACTAATACTTCCCGTGATCTTCATTCTATCCCTCTGTTGAGGCAACCTAGGATTGCACTGACTTTTTATATGATAATCACCTGACTGCACCAGTACACTAGCACTGAAATAACCACACCTTTGCAAATTTCAATCCCATGGGAGTCATGGGTCTTGGATTTTGGATGCATTTCCTCTCATAGTTCAAATTCCTGCTGCCAAGAAAGGCCGCTCATGTCTGCCTTCTTTAAAGGTAAAGGCACCGCAGTAATTCATGTTATTATTCATCTGTTAAAGCAAATGGGAAGTACCTGCCCTTCTGCTCCAGCTGTCCGTGTTGACTGTAGCTGCAAGAAATGTGGGGAGGAGGCTCTTGTGGCTCTGTTGTCAGCCAGGGGTGGGGCACAGACACACAAAAGTGTATGAGACAGATTGATCTGCTGAATGTCACTCGTTGTTTTCCTCTGTGTCTTTTCTAGTTTGCACAGAACAGTAATTCTGTTTGCTAAGAGATGCCAGATTACTACTAAGTGGTAGTCAGCAAGCAATTTATGATACTCTGTCTTGTTATACCTGTAAAATGTCACTGGGGCTGAAGACTTAGCTTTCCATTTTAGGTTTTCTGCCTATTAACACAAGCAGCGTAGAAAGCCGCTTCTTTTTCTGGACAGCTGCTGCCCTGAGGCGCTGGCCCAGTTCTTGCTCTCTTTATGTGCCAGTGCACATTCAATTCAGAGTTGCTTTGGGGGAAAGCAGTTCACTGCCACAAAAAATGCAGCACATCTGCAAACTGGAAGAAAATGAAAGAGACTATCTTGAAATATGAACAGCTGCTACTTTGTTTGATATCAAAGATGTTTTTAAACACCTCTGCTCCATCTTTTCATTTAAATTTGTTTGTATAGCTTGGGGATAGGACAGAAATTTTCAGTTCCATTACAGTTGTTCCATCAAATATAACAACCTCAGATAAGTATGCATAACAAAAAGCATAAAAATGTATGCAACAGTGACCATTACTTGCAAAAATGCGCACATTAGAAAAGTGCATATGAAATATATGGAAGATTTGTGCAGCTTATTGAGATATGTGTGGACCCTACTATAAGCATTAGAATAATTATGCAACTTAAAGTATTAATGGAAGGCACTACCTTGTTCCTTTCCTTTAGCCCTGATCTCTGAATTCCATGAAAACAGTCTTTCTGGATCATTTATTACAGTGACCAGACATGTTTGGAAAGTTAACAAATTCTGTAGGAGGAGAACATTTACCCATCTTCTTGTGAGTTATCTTGTAATTAGCGTTGGGAATTATGCTGCCCCGAACCCCAAAACAACATGGAGTAGTTGATATTGCGTCTTCAAGACTAATCACCTTAAATAGACCTGTCTTGCTTGAATTTATTAGATCCCCTTTTAAAACCATGGAATTAGCAACCATTGCATCTTATAACAATATGTTCTTCAGCTTATTTTATATAAATTGTTGTGCTTGTTTTAAATTACCCTGATCCTAGTCTATAACAGAAAAACAGCACTTTCCCCTACCCATTTTCCTCAAACTATGTATGATTTTATAAATCTCAATCTTGTCCCTACTCAGATACCTTTTTTTACAAGTCAGAAGGTCCTAAACATTCTAGTCTTTCCTTGCAGGACAGTGTCCAGTCCCCTGCTCATCTTGTTTGCCCTCTTCTACCCTTTTTCTATCTCTTTTTATGAGGGTTTTTTGCTCTCCAAAGGACTGAATGCACCACAGCATATTATAGGAGATCTGTACAAAATACTCCATTGCAACACATACCTTCCTCAACAATAGGCTATTGTTGTGGGTCAGTTCCACCCTTCTAGGCTTGGCAAGATGATGTTGTCACATGAATATGTCTTTAATACTTTTCCAAAACACAGGCAGCAACCCCAACTCATTCTTTCACATTTTTATATTCTTTTTTCAACTGTACAAAGTTTTATAGATGCAGATACACCTATAAATGCATTACAGTGTTTGCCCTTTTATTTTCAGTCTCTTTCCTAATGTGCCTAGTATGAAATTTGCCTTGTTCACAACAACTTCATATGAGGTATTAACGACTGGTGGACTACTAAGAGTTTAAATCCTTTCCATTTCATGCTGAAAAAGCTTCTTACATGAGAAGTAAAAGATCTTCAAGAAAAATCAAGAAAGTCCAGTTGCAGCTTGAAAAAAGCACCTTTGGGACATACCTCATATGAGGTAATATTTTCATTGAACTCTTTATTGTTGTCCAATATCCGGTTAGTTAAGCAGTCAGTTGCATCTGCAGTTAGTGAGGCACTTAGACTGCATCGAAATGTGTGTTGTCCCAGTATACTTCCTTTACACTTAAATTGCATTTGTCATTTGACTGGCCATTCACACAAAGAAATCTTTCTGGAGCTGTTCCTAGTCTTTTTATTTTTTACCACCTGAAATAATTTAATACAGAGGTTCTCAAAAAATTTGGTTCAAAGTGCCCACAGCAGTTCTCAAATTGTGCACTACAGTGTTTTGAGGAGAGTTAGAACAGTTAGGTACTGGTAGTTAAATACTCCATGGCACCTCTGTGAATTCACACAGCTTAGGAACCACAAGTTTATTATCATCCATAATCTTGACTAGCTGGCTCATTGCCCACCCTAAAGTCAAGATCATTGATAAAAAAAATTAAAAGCACTAATTTCAACCCAAATCCTTGAGGAATTTGGCTTCTTTTGTCTTTTGATTGCCTCTTTACTCCTAGTTTTTCTTTTCTGTTCTTTAGCCAGTTAGCAGGAACAGGACAAGTCTTCTCGTCCCTTGAGTATTAAATTTACTCAAGAGTTTTTAATGAGCAATTTGTTAAAAACATTTTGAAAACCCAGATATGCAGGCTGACAGGATCACCTTAATGTATATGCTCGTCTATTTAAAAAAAGGTTGGTAAGGCAAGATTTGTTTTTGCAGAAGCCATGATGGCTTTTGTTAAGCAAACTTTATACTAATTTTCCCTGTATACTGTATATGGTGAGCCAGCATAGGCTTCCCTAGAATTGCCCTGGGTTCATTTTAAAAATTGATGGGACACTGACTACCTTCTAGTCCTCTGGCACTCGGCCTGATTTAAGTGGGAGGTTATGTATTTTGGCTAGGAGGTCACCAGTTTCCTATTCTTCACATGAAGAATTCTTGAGTGCATAGTATCAGGACCTGGTAGTCACAGTACAGTTTTTCAAGATGTCCTGGAATATTTTCTATCAATATATGCATCTCTATGCATTATTGACAGGTTAATTAAATGAAGGATTGGCATGTCTCCATCTGTGTAGTCCATTGCCCTCCATGAGTATTTATGCTGTATGGATTTTACATGTGGGATGTTATGAGGTTAATAATTTTATCCTTAAATTGTTTTGATTTCATGCAAATAACTCAGTTTGATCCCTTGTCCTTGTTATGTCTAGGTTACGTGGGGTGAATTGACTGCAGTATTGCTGCATGGAAATAAAATTAGTAACTGATCAAACTTCCATTTAATTTATTCGATAGGGTCACCTATTCCAAAAGATTCGGGACAGTTCACAAGATCCACAAAAGCTGTAAAATACAGGTAGCCCTCAAGTTACAACCACAATTGAGCCCAAGATTTATGTTGCTAAGTGAAACATTTGTTAAGTGAGTTTTGCCCCATTTTACATTTTACTTTCTTGCCACAGTGGTTAAGTGAATCACTGCAATTGTTAAGTTAGTAACACAGTTGTTAAATGAACCTGGATTCCCCATTGACTTTGCTCTTCAGAAGGTTGCAAAAGGGGATCACATGACCCCGGGACACTGCAACTGCCATAAATATGATAGTTGCCAAGCATCCAAATTTTGATCACATGGCCATGGGGATGCTGCAATGGTCGTAAGTGTGAAAAATGGTCATAAGTCACTTTTTTTCAGTGCCATTGTAATTTTGAACGGTCACTAAATGAACTGTTGTAAGTCAACTGTTGTAAACCCACTGAAACAAATAGCCTGGATTAAAAGAATGTCAAACAGTACCAATAGTATAAAAATATGAACAGAGGTCCTACCAATACGTTACAACCCCATGAACTCCCTTCCTGGGAGCAATGCTAGGTCTTAAGGACTTTCCAGACGCCCAATGCTTAGTTGATAAAAACAATAAGATTGTAAGTCTGAATTCTGTTTAATTTTGCATATTTTTTCTGGGTTGAACAAAGTAGTGGTCATTTGTGTCCATATTGTTGCTAAGATGTCCTCATGGATGTGTCCATGAAGACATCAGGAATCAACATCAATTTATGAGGCACTTTATTAATAGAACAAACACTATAAAATCTGAAGTATCGGAACAGCTGCTATGTCATCTTATTAAATGTGCGTCTCTCTACAAGTTACCATCTTAGGAAAATGAAGTAATTGTTTTTTCAACATCACAGTCGTTCTTTGGATTAGTTTCAGGGAAACAAATTTCACATGACATGCTAAATTTCATGCGGTTTGTTTGATTTAGGATTAGCATGTTGGGCAATTCAGCCACTGTGTTATTTAACCATGTTTATGACTTAATATATTTTGCAAATGCAGCAATAGTTAAAGAAATCTTGGCTTAGTGGATTGCAAAAAACTGACTTTCTACTATTTAGAATATCATACCTGCAGTTATTTACCAAGGCACAAGCATAGATTTTGAGCCATGAGTGCATATTCTCTCCTGTACTAAATTCTGGACTGTACTTTATGAAGCCTGTAATGAATAGATGTCAATAAACAATAGCACTTATGTTTGTTTCCTTCGAATGTTGACATTTGCTTTCCTTGGCTGTTTGCTGGAGGTTAATAATTCTTTGTGGCACAGGTACTAAATCATGTTTTGGCTATGTTGTGAATGGCTTTGCCCATATCCGAAGAAAGCTCCATTGTTCTCCTAGTGAATTGGCACGTATAAATTTGAAAAGCATCTTATTTCCTCTCCTTCTATATGCCCTCAAGAACTTCTGTCAGAGAGCAATTTCATATGATACCAATAAAGCATGTCACTACATTGTGGTAGCCAGCAGAAAACAATGCCAGCCTACAGAATTGCTAACCATATTTCTAAACTCTATTCTGCCTGGCAACTACACTAGGTAGAGGTTCGGTCAACACAAAAACCAGCTGGGGGTGAGAGGCACAGAATAATAACCTTCTGTTTCAGTTCTTCCTTTGCCCCAGAGTGATCACTCCATGGGAAATGGAGAATGGCTCCTCCTTCTGTCACCTGCTCTCTCTTTTTCTTCTGCCACCCATGGCATGAAAGGCAGGGAAAGAGGAGATCCATCTGGGGATCTCCTCCCCATCTTTTTTCAACCACCCATGGCAAAGTTCCCCAGCTTTGTTTCCTTCCCACCCAGTGCCAGCTGCCAGAGAGGAAAAAATGCCGTCAATCACTCTCCTTTAGAGTATAGTGGAGCAGGCTTGGGTAAGTGTGGGTGAATTCCTAGAAGAGAGGATTTAGGAGACATTGCCCGAGTGATAAGTTACTGGTATGGAAATGGCTACAAAGGGGAACTACCAGTGACCAAAGAAAGAAAGGCAATGCCTACAGTGGTGTACACAAGCCAGTTGGAATTGAGCCATTACTTATGGTGAAATGAAGACCTACAGAGAACACTGTTTATGCCACACGTTCGAAACATCACATCTGATGCAGAGCAAGGCGGGGGGGGGGGAACAAGGTGGAAATCACCCTTACAGTGCGCCAGGACTATTTTCAGAATGCTGTTGTACACTCCATGTGCAGAACCTTTTCAAGAGAGGGATAATTGTAATTAAAAATGGGAATCCAGGTTTGACACTAGCAGCAGCTGCAGCTTTCTCTTATTAACTTATTTCATATATTGTTTCAAGTTAAAATGTGATAGCTTTGGATTTGGCATAATGCGATGTGTGAATCTGTTTTTAGATCAGTCTTCTCTAAGCTTGGCATCACCCAACAGTCCTGAAACTGTAGCTCCCAGAATTTCCAGCTGTTTGAGAAAGATGTTTTTGGGTTGCTATTGCTATAACATAGCGCCCTTTTAAAATTTCATGTTGCCTTGAATTATTAATTATTAATTGAGTAGCTAAACCTTTATTAGCTGGATTTACACATTGGCTTGGTTTTCATTGGGGCAGCATGGCGGCTTAGCAGTTAAGATGCTGGGCTCGTCGGCTGGAAACACCTGAGCACTATGCGATGGGGTGATCTCCCATTCTCACCCCAGCTCCTGCCAATCTAGCAGGGTGAAAGCATGCAAATGTGAGTAGATAATTAGGTACCACTTTGATGGTATGGTAACAGTGCAAAATGACATCATGCTGGCCACATGACCACGGAAATGTCTTCGAACAGCACTAGGTCTGGGCTGAAATGAAGATGTGTATTGCCCCCTATAGTCAGCAATGACCACTAGAGTAAAAACTGCAGGGATTCCTTTACCTTTTTTTGTTGTTTGTTTTCATTGGGCAAATCTAGTCATTATGGTTATCATCCAGGTTTAATTATTTATTCATCAGAAAATATTTCTGTACTGCTTTTTATTACAGGGAAACGTAATCACAACACATTTTTGACAGCCTGCATTTTTCACATCAGCTTAATTTGCATGAAACCAACCAATTGTAGTGTATTCAAAAAAATAAGCACAGTTTAGTGTAGCATGTTGTATAAACACAGGCAGTTTGGTTATACCCTCTAAGCTAAGGCATAAATAGTAGAGTTCAGAGACCTCAATAACTGGGTTCACATATTGTCCTATGCCAAAGTCATCTTCTAGGTCAGCAGAATGTGTATGGATCTTGTCAATAGGCTTGTTGAAAGCCAGCCAGGTCACTATATTTTGGTGCTTGCTCTATACTCCCAAATTCCCATTGATTAACAAAAGAGTCAAAAGAGCGTACAAATGTCTTTCTTTCCATACTATGTCTTCCCAGTTATTATTGTTAACTACTGGCAAATGTTAACTGTAAGTAAATAATTGCGAACACTTTAGCAAGTTGTTAAGGAAACAAACAACACCTTGGTTTGTATGCAATGTGAGTAGAGTTTCACAGCACTTCAACCCCACAAGTGCCTCCCCATACCCTAGAAATTCTAATTCAAAGTCTGCTCAAAATTGTTCTAGGCTATTTTGATCATCAAGGAATCAGAATACTATGAAAATGGACACATTTGTACAAAAGAAACTGCTGTATCAGCCAACCAGCACTCTGCTTCCAGCCTACCTTCGCTCCATAGATTTGCATTGTTATTATGGTTCATCACATAGTCAGCTGATGTTTAAAGTGGATTTAGCATTACTGAGTCCTTCCTAAGGACCTGGGATAGGCAAATATTGCCGTTTGATTGTATTAATTTTATTATTATTATATTTTTATCCTGCCATTTTTTAATATATAACTCAGGGCTGCAAACATATGTAACATCCCTTCCTCCTCCTATCTTCATCTCCACACTTCAAAGAAAGAAAGAAAAGCATTTTAATGGTGTTTCCTCAGGCTTCCCTGCTCCATTATCTTCTGTATAAGTGCTGCCGCTTACATACCCATCACTGCATTTCAGCACCTTTGCAAGCCAGTTTAACAGAACACAGGAAGTGGAAGACACACATGCTGGATTTCCCCCCCCAATAAAAAAAGTAGACCATTCATGTGCCAAGTGCACATAAGCTGCTTACAAGAATCACTTCTACCATAATCATGGTTATGGCTGTTTCCCAAATGACCAGAACATTGGGAATACAGCACCGTGTGACATTTTACAAAGCATCAACTAAAGCAGTAACTGAAGAGTGGAGAGCTCATTGTTTACCTTGGTCAGATAAAAACTCCTATCCAAAAGTATCCCCAAAATCTTATCACCCTCATAGGCTAGCTCTCTAGGCAGTAAACAAGAATTACTAGTGTGGTTTTTAGGTAACTGGTTAAAGCTGCAAATTACACAGATTCAGTTCCAGGAGGTTCTTTAATGATGCTTTCAGCTGATCCAAGAGGTGGAAAGAAGTGGTTCAACTTTTCCATAAGCTGCTGACTAAAACCAAGATGGAAAGGATGGGAATGTTCTGTTTCTTCCAACCCTGATAAAAAGGAGAACTCAAATTCATTTTTCTCAACTCCAATTATTTCTTTTTCTAAAACTGGATCCAACTCAACCTTTTATCAGGGCTGCCAAGTAATGTTCTGGGTTTTTTGTTAGAAAAAACCCAACAAGTCTGGGAATGAGGAAATAGCTGAACAAGGAATGAGGACATACTGTGACTTTCTTTCAGCAATTGTTAGGCCACATCATCAGACTAACAAAAGTTAGATGCTATTTGTATAATTTCTAAATAGAATTTAGAATATTGTGGCTATAATATGAGCTAAGCTAACATACTTTTCTCCAGAGCTTAATTTGAGCTAAAGCTCACTCTGGAATCTGTTTTCAAAAGCAGAGCTGAATTCAGAATTCATAAATTATAGGCATGGAGTGTGTTTTGCTTCATCAGTGTAATAGTCCTCAGAGCAACCCATCAAAAAATTTTATTCCTTCTTAATAGCTAAAAAAACTGTTGGGAGGGAGAGGCATAGCCAGGCTGGCAAAGAAGCAACTGAATCCTTGGAGAAAAGATCTCAGCACAAAGATTGGGAAAGCTGGACCTCTGTGGCTTAATTCCTCTCAGAACTTGGTGGAGGCTGATGCTAGTTGAACCCAATGTTTTTGTCACCCGAATATCCCCTCCGTCACCTCCCTAGCAGTATAAAGTTGGAAGGGGTCACTTAGGCTCCTGAGTCCAATCACCCCCACTCCCGTATTCAGGCTTTTGGGTTTCTACTTGCTATAGATAAAATTCCTGTTCAATGTTGGTAAGTTTTGTGGTTCTAGAAATGAACTGGGGAGTTATTTTCATCCTCTGACATTTGGCAGACTTTGGGGGAAGCTGCCATCTGGGTTCCTATCTTCCATAGGTACATAGATAACAATCAGATACTACAAGGGGAATGGCATTGGTAACTGATTTTTCTGTGTTCTGGCTTGATCTTTTGCAACAATACTGTATATAGAATGAAAAATAAAAAAGTTATTCAAGATTAAACTGAAGGGAGCGAATGCTACAAAATGGAGATAATATGTCAAAGAGTAGAATTGAAATAAATGCACAAATGTTGTGGTAAACATATTGTGGTAAATTAGTTTCTCAGTCTCCTATGCTAGAAGCCTCATAAATTTAGAGTTAAATTTGAAGTTATGGAAGTAGAAGTTCACTTAATGACATTTAAAGACTAGATGGACAAGAGAGGGATTTTATAGATGACTCATAAACTGCCCTTTGACACCCAAAGTCCAAATAAATATACCAAACAATCTAAGGATTGTTTTTTCCTCTTCCACTCAATTACAGTATGAATGTTACTTGGAAGCTTCTTTTATTTGCTGAATTCTCATGACATTGCCTTGCCCACAAAGTTAAAGGAGTGTTTTCCCCATTCAGGAGCCAACAAGCTGCTTTCAGTTTTACTGTGCAGACAATCAGTGCTTTTGTGTGTGTGTGTCTTCAAACCATTGTTGATTCCTGGCAACAGTCTGGACGAGCCTCTGCAGTTTTCTTGGCAAGATTGCAGAAGTAGTTTGCCATTGCCTTCTTCCTAGGATTTGGGTAGAGTGACTGGCCTAAAGTCTCCCAAGTGGCTTCATGCCTAGAACTCATGGTTTCCTGGGTTCTCGCCTGGTCCCTTCACCACTACACCAAACTGGGTCTCTGGCATGCTTTTTGAGTCTTATGTCAATGGCCCTTTCAGGGAACCCCAGAGAGTAGAATATGTCTTCCCAGCCAGCTTAGGCTGCTGTGCACATGCTCCTGCCCCTCTGTTCCCCAGGGCGAGTCTGCTTCAGACAGCAAGAAGACTAGCCTTTTAAACAGGGCTCTCACCTTGACCATGCTCGAGGTTTCTGAACCATTCCATTGCACAGCTTCTGACAGAGAATATATATTTAAAAGAAAAAGTGATAACAGCATTTGGAATTAAACTGAAGTGAAGAGAAGCTGGGTATTTTAGACATGTGTTTGGGGTTAATAATAATATGTCAGAGAGTAGAACTGTATACATGTTAGAGTGCAAGGAAAAACTATGAAAAGGCAGAACTGCAAAACAAATGTAGGAAGAAAGAGTAATGAGTTGTGGGAATTTCCTTTTTCTTACTTTATGCCTTTAATATCTTTTTTGCCTTGCTATTTCATTCTCCTTTTCTTCATATGGCGTTATGTTGCTTATCCTGAAAGGGAATAGCATTAAAATATATAAGTATGTATTTCTCCTTCAAAGCCATATTAGGATTTCCTGGGTCCTGTATTTTTTATGACCGATGCTGCTAGCCTTGCGCCTCAATTGCAGAGTTCCAGGCAAGTGACCCCCCTAGTTCCCTCCCCTATCAGGCTTCCCTACAGCCAGCCAATGGGAGGGCATAAAAATGACAGCCAATTAGTACCTTGCCCTCATTCATTCCTCAGTAACGTTTCGTAACATTTCCTGTGGAATAAAAACATGCTAAGTTTATAGTGAATTGGTTCGCTTTCAAATTCCCAAGCCCTCTGGGTACAGTATTGCAGGGACACAGGGGCAGGGGACTGAACTTGGCTTAGCACTGAGTTCGCACATGGGAAGGACCTTAATGTTAACGGTCTGGGGTAATAAAATGTGGAAGCTGATTAAAGTGCATCACCCAGCTGTTGTGTACATGCAACACACAGCAAATAAGCTTCTCTTATTCAGTCAGGTTGTCAGGAAACAAAACTGCTGGCAATTCTTCAAATGCTATATGATGAAAGATGTGGTTCCATATTCTTTTGTGGTCTCTCAATGGCCTATTTTTTTTTAAAGTTCAGCCTCTAAATTTGATATATTTTATGTTCCAGTGCCATTCAGGATAAACAGGGATCTGTTGAGCAATGTTATAAACAATATCCTCTAAACAGGCAATAAATATCTTACAGCTGTCCCACTATTGCGTATACTCCACTAACTATTATGAACTTGGCCGTTGGAATGTCAAAGGTTGCTGTATCCCAAAAGGGTTATATTGTTTTTTCTTCTAAGCATAAAATAGAGATTAGAGCCTTTAGTTGAGCTTGTCCCTTGGTGATTACATGGGTTTGTCCACATCATTTTCTTAGCAATAGTTTGAAAGTGAGTCACTTCCCTTAATTTCCATATAACAGACACGACCTATGATCCAAAGCTGTTTTTTGGAAATGAACCCAAGACACTACACGTCCAAATTCTGCATAGTGAAAATAACCAATATATTTTATAAAATTATTTTCAAGGATTGGACCCCTGGTCTAAGACAATGGTATCTGAACAAACTACTTTTCCCATGATACAGCTTATCCTAAATTATTTTCAGAAGTGGCATATGCATAACGTAAACAATGGAAATGGGTTTTAGAAACCAGGTGGCATAGGGAAGACTTATAGTTACAACTTTTCCTTGGGCTAAGCTTCATGGAATATTATTTGGTGATGTTTTTTAAAAAATCCAAATCTTTTTATGGCTTTTATCCAATGAAACACAAGATCTATTTTTTAAAAATGATTATATGATTATTCAAATTATATAGCCAAAGCTTTAATTTCTCTGATTTGTGTGAAGCAGTAACCAGTTAGTTAATGATTTATATGGAGAAGTCCTGAGTTCAAAGGTTGAGTGACAAACACATGTAACTAGAAGGTTCTGATTCTTAGTAAATTTATTTCTGGAATTATTATTATGATTTGCCGTATAGTCAACCACATATTTTAGACTGGCTTTGGCATTTTTATCACCTATCAAGTTATTCCCAAAGACCTGGGACAGGCAGATGCTGTTGTTTGATGGTGTGCAAGGTATTGTTGCAGGATGTAAGCTGTTCTAAGTAAAGCTGCCTTTTCCAATTGACTGATGGTGATCTTGTCAGTGCCAGTGGTGTTCAAATGGTGCTCCAGTTATTTGGGGATTTTATCCAAGGCACCTATTATTAGAGGTACTAATTTGCTTTTTTTTGCCATAGTCGCTCTGTTTGTATTTGCAGATCTTTGTATTTTTTTATTTTCTCCAGCTCTTTCTCTTCTGTTCTGCTATCTGCAGGTATTGCAGTGTCCACTACCCAGATATTTTTGTTTTTCTTATCGATAATTGTTAAGTCAGGGTTGTTAGGTGGCAGGTATTTGTTTGAATTCTAAAGTCCCAGAGCACTTTTAATTTGCCTATTTTGTGGCCCCACTAGTTCTTGGTTGCAGGCAAATAGTGATTTGTGCAGATATTCCAATGCACCATTGTCACTATTTTGCCATGACGTTGTTTGTAGTCAGTCTGTGCAGTCTTCTTGTAGCAGCTAACTAGATGTTTCTTCAGCTTCTTCTTTTTTTTTTTTGCAATAAATTTTTTATTTTATTTTAATACAAGTCTTTCATTACACGGTGTGTCGTCTGGGTACCAATATTTGCAAAGATAATTAA